>PITA01020303.1:0-35253 GCA_004023965.1 Spilogale gracilis
GGCCCTGGCAATCATCATAAAGACAGAGTTTTAAAAAGGCACTAGGTTTGTCCCATTCATATCTTTAGGCAGTCACTTACCTAACCTTAGCTTTACAAACATCAGCTTTGACCTTTATCTTTTTAGTGTTTTTTGTTGAAGTCAGAGCCTTCTGAGGAAGGCGTCTCTGTTGGCCTAGAAATGGTGCATTTTGCCCTTGTGTGTGCTCCAAATTAAAGATCGACCTTGAGTTCCTTGCTTTCTCCTGTACTGCAAATCATTAAGAATTTTTGAAAGGTTCTCTTAGAATCCAAAGAAACACAAAATTTGACAAATAAAAGGTTCATATTGTGTTCATATTCATTTCCCTGAAACTAAAAGAGAAACAAAAGAAACTTGTCTCTGAATTATTAAACTCAATGATGAGTCAAGAAATGCAGAATGAATATTACATGTGGATAAAGAAATGTGAGGTCATGGTCAGACACGCATTCACGTATGGGTTCACCCGTTCGGTAGACTTGTTCAGTATAAAATGCTACACGGTAGAAAAACAGAAGAAATAGGCATGTGATATCATCATAATAAAACAGTGCTAAGCGAAGGGTTTCAAGTCTTAAACATTCCAGAAAAAGACCTGCTTCAGGAGGTCTGCTCTCGGATGGGCTCCGGTGATATACGTTCCCAGCCCTTGGAAGGTCCTACTTGATCTTGGTGACTGGGTGTGTCTGTAGCCTTAGGCCACACCGTATAGGTTTAACCAGATAGTTTTACTTATAGGAAAAGCCTTTTTTAGATATCCCTGAGGGCTTCGACCCCACAGTCTCAGTGGTCTGACCTATACAGAATTGGAGAGTGAATAGTTGGGGTCAGTGTTGCATGCATATGTGACTGGCCCCCAACAAATCCCTGAACCCCAAGGCCCCATGAGCTTCCTGGTTGGTGCACCTCACAGGTGCTGTCTCATCCTTGCTGAAGGGACGAAGGCTATCAGTAGGATATCACCAGGAGAGGACCCCTGGAGGCTGACACCTGGTTTCACTTGGTCTTCACCCTATGTACCTCTTCTCTTGGCTGATTATGCATGCTTTCACTGTAAGAAACCATGCCCATGAGCACAACAGCTTTTCTGAGTCCTGTGAGACCTGCTAGTGAATTGTCAGACTCGAGGGCAGTCTGGTGACCCCTCACTTGGGTATACACAGCATGATGGAAGCCAGAAGGAGAGATGGGCCTCCACAGAGATTCAGGACTGACCTGAGATAGAAGCATACGTGTGGTCTTGAAGAAGGAAAGGACAGGCACTCTCAATTCTTTAGTAGTGACTCACACTAAAAATGGTGCTTTGTGATTTTACACCAATTATTTCATGCCGTCCTCACAGTGTCCCTTGATGTAGGAATTAGGGTCATCATTTTACTAATGAGGAAAACACAGAGACAGAAAGAAAGGATATAAGGTTTTAAGGCAGGTGGTTTAGACTACCAAGTCCATGCCTCACCACCATCCTTGGCGCAACGAGGCATCATCCCATATAATCTGTTAAGGAAACTGAATATCTGGGTGATGGTACACAGCAGAATGAGGAAAAAGGACAGAGCTGGACAAAATAAATAAATAAATAAAGCATGCATGTCAGAATTTGAACTTTTCTCTGTGGACAATACAGATACGCTGACTAAGGGGGAAGAGAGATTTTGGTTTTTGTCTCCAAAAAGTTTAGGAATGGGGAATTGTAGACATAAATGGAGAGTACAAAATAAAACAGACGTAAAGTTCCCTAATATCATGCAACCAAAAATAAGGTTCATTTATTGGACATGACAGAAGTAGTGTTATGGAGGCTCAAAATGGAGGGGTAGTGGTTGTGGAGAGTGGAGAGCTTTCCTGGAGTAAGGAAGACTCAGGAAGGGAATAAGGGAAGGGAGGAAGTGTGGATGGTGTTTACACAGACAAGGGGAAAATAAAAAGAAAAAACAAGAAAACCACAACTATCGAGCCCTTGCACCAAAGCAGAAACTGTCCTTGTTGCTGGCCTAATGAGAAGGAAGGCTCGCTTTCCCGCCCTTCGAATGCTCCTAACCCGGTTATGGAGAATTTCCGTGTAAAGAAATGGCTTCCTTCATAGATGAGGATAATGCAAGAGCCAGCAACAAAGGGTTATGAATTTGAGAAGCAGGACTACCAATCAGGCTTTGAAAGTAAGACAATCCTAGACCCCAACCCACCAAAGCTGTGCTCCCATTAAGGCAGGGGGCTGCGTCCTTGCTTCTCAACGTCTTAAACCCTGCTACTTTGGACAAGTTACCAGACCTATCCTGGCTATTTTGCCCATCAGTAAAATGGAGAGAATTCATTCACTGACTCACAAAAGAAACTGGCATATCAAAGTGACTGATAAAGGACAATCACTGAGTGAGGGTCGGCTATTAAACTGTGATTACATAGGAAAAAGAAGGCAATTTAAATGTGAACTATTTGACAGTGTTGTAGCCATTGGATGCTGGGGGTGGGGGGAGTCAAAATGACAGGTTGGTGAGGAAACAGGGGGTCTGGAGGAGGGTATCCAACTGTGAGCTCCAAATGCTTATAAGACTTTGAATCTTCATGTTACGGGAAATCGTGCCGTGGTATAAATGTATGCAACATGAAATTTTAAATGAGTAAAATAACTCCAGAATGATCTGATTTTCCCTTTTCTATTATGTGGACTTATGTTTTATTTTTCACAAAGGATTGACCCTACAGGTCACACTTTGCCCTTTTTATTAAATTTACATTTTTGTGTATAAGCTTTACTTTTAACTTTTTTATTTAGAGCACAAAAATCAGCAAGTCCGATTTATATTTACTTATTTATTGGTTCTATCATTAAAATTATCAGGAGCTTCGGTAATATCACAGACATTTTTAACTTAGATTTTTTTTTAATATAAAAGGAAATCACATAGAGCATCCTGGTTTACTAAGCATTTCTTGGTTTCTGATTTATTAAATATTTATATATTATTAATGTATACCATTAATCAAATGGTGTAGTTATTTATATATCTTTCTGTTTACTTTCTTTGTTCAGCAAAAACTTTAAGATTTTCCCATTTTTCCTTTGAATCTTTCTGCACCCACACCCCATCCTGTTCAAATTCCTGTTACTCATTCATATCTTAGCACCTGCCCGGTCCTCTCTGTTCTTTGGGAGCCTCTATCCCAGACGACCGTTTGAACAAAGCAACTCCGAGGTGATCTGCTGGTCCATTGCCTGTGTTGACACATCTTCTGTGCTAATGCTTTCCTATATCATGAGCTTCTGCCCATTTTCATCAACCAGAACCAGGAAGAGAATCCTACTCCACACCTACAATAGTGCTGTAGCTATGGATTAGGTCACTGGGGGGGAGTTCAGGAATGTGATAGATCTGGTAATAAGGGCAAGATCCATTGGGGGGGAGATATGGAGCAAAGGGACAAATGGGGGGACGGTCACGAAGAATCTCAACATTGGGTCTAGAGCAAATGGGGCCAAGCACTTCTTGTTTCCTGGAGCTCAACCACTGCCCACCCCTTGTGGCCTAGAACACACGGACATCTTATAAGACCTTCAGACGTCAAGTTGTCTGGTCTCTTCGACTTCAGACAGAAGCAGGGATGGAGAGTTTATTTTATGGTTGAAAGGCCTCTTCCTCAAAATGTGAGAGACAGAAAAAAAACAACATTGAATTAAGCTGGAAATGGGCTTTGAACAGGGGGAAATCTCTTTGTATCATATGGTTTTCCAAAACTTCTTATAAAGTTGTGTGTATGTGTGTTTCAGGGTGTTTTCTCAGTTTTTCCTCTACTTGGGGGTTGTTTAGGCAATGTGCAGATGGGGTGGTGGTGTCGCAATCTGCTCTTGCTCTACCAACTTTATTCATTCTAGATTCCCATTCACGTGTGTCCACGCGGCCCTGCGCTCGCTGGTAGTGCCTGCCAATCTCATGTAGATTTGACTACACATGACAGCTGTGACCACTTCGCCTTTCTTGAGAATTGTTAGTATTCTTTTCATCTATTACTTCAATATATTCTTTAAACACACGTGTACATTTTCTATATATAATATAATAGATGTTCTTGGCCACTTGAATTCATAGACATCATTTCACCCTGACACAAAAGTAGGTGATTCTTGGTGACATTTCTATTATGGATAGAAATGACAAATAAGCAAGGTAAAAATCTGTATAATTTTGGCAACCTGGCATAGATATATACTTTCTTTACTTAAAGGCTAAAGACAAAAATGTGCCTCTGCTTCTCTAGAAGAACTATTTCTATTCCATATTCTCTGATTTCTCTGTAAAATAAACTTTAAAATTCTATCCACTGCAAAGGGATAGCAATGTATTCAAATCCCACTTATTCTTTAATGCGGCCCTGAAATCAAGCTACTAAAATAAGCAATAAAAATTCCATTATCTTCTTCTTATTGTTCTTATGGCACAATTTTTTATAATTTCTAATAATTAATGAAAATAACCAATTAAAAAGTTTGTTGTTAATAACTGCATTTAGCAGGGGAATAGCTTTGTGAGAAGCAAATAAGATCACTAAAAAGTCAAATACTTTAAACTGTCAGTAAAATTTTTATACAAATTAACATTCAGTATTTTGGAACTGTTAAAATCAGTAAGTGTCAAGCTAAGAAAGGTCACATGGCTCTTCCTTACCTCTGTCTTGTGCCCTGAATTAATGCAAATAAGAAACAAATTGATGATGGGTCCTACAATTCAATGAAGAGAAGTGCTAAACATCCTGGTAAGCTGTATGCAATTTTTGTTGCAATTTAACTCAATCCTAACTTACTAAAATGTCCTTGTAATTACAGAGAAATGGAGACAGACCACTCTCTGAAAAGTTACATTCCATTCAACAAATGTTTACAGGAACCAAGAAGAACAGCTGTTCATGTCTCTGCCCTCATAAGCCTTAACATCTGGAGAAGAAGGAGGCAGAGACCCTTGACGCCGGTCCACAGCAGGATGAAATCGATTCTGAGCACGTGCTGCTCTGACTCTTCAAAGCCACAACTGTCACGGCTGTCACCAGCGCGTCTTCCACTTAACATCCTGTGCCTGTTTCCTCTCTTAAACACTAGTCATTATAAGAAAAATATGAGAATGAAACAAGATGTGAACAAGTGTCTACTCTCAGCAATAGGTGGACCAGATGTGTGTTTTAAATTGTAGACATTAGAACACCTAGAACTTCTGGACAAAATAAACGTTGGGTGAACGCCTTTTAATGAGCAAGTGAGTTTATGGAATAACAAAGAAGGAATCAAATAGGGAGACAAAAAACTATAATAATGGCTCATATCAGAAAGATAAGAAAGGACAAGTGTTGACTGAGGATGTAAAGAAAAGGGAACCCTGTACACTGTTGGTGGGAATATAAACTGGTGCAGCCACTGTGGGAAACAGTATGGAGGATCCTCAAAAATTTTAAAATAGCAATACTATACAATCTAGCCATTCCACTACCAGGTATTTACCCAACAAAAACAAAAACTGTAATCTGAAAAGATATCTGTACCCCTATACTCATTATAGATTTATTTACAATAGCCAAGATATGGAAGCAACATAAGGGCTCATCAGAAGCTGAATGGATAAGGAAGATGTAATACACACACACACACACACACACAAACACACACAGAGGAATGTTAGTCAGCCATTAAAAAAAAATGGTATTTTGCCATTTGTGACAAAATGGACTGACCTAGAGGGTATTATGCTAAGTAAAACAAGCCAGAGAGAGACACATACCATGTGATTTCCCTTCTATGTATAATCTAAAGAGCAAAACAAATGAATAAACAAACAAACAATCAAATAGAAACAGAATCATAAATACAAATTCTTGGTTGCCAGAAAAGAGGGGGTTGAGGGATGTGGGCTGGGCAAAATAAATGCAAAAGTTGAGAAGGACAAAATTCTAGTTAGAAAATAAATAAGGCAAGGGGAAGAACAGTACAGCATGAGGAATATAGTCCATATGGCAGTAATGTTGTATGGTGTCGGACGGTAATGACACCATGGTAAGCATAGCTTATGGTGCAGAACTGTAGAATTATTATTGTATACCTGAAACCAATATAACATTGTATGTCAACTATACTTCAATAAAAAGAAAAGGAAAGAAAACATTGAGTAATGTATAGAACTGCTGAATAATTGTATTGTACAACTGAAACGAATATAACACTGCATGTTAATTATATTTAAATTTTTTAAAAAGGAAGGAAGGATGGAATGAAAGAAGGAAGGAAGGCAGGGGGAGGGAAGGAAGGGGATCTGAGCAAGCACTCTGGAAAGGAAGAAGTGGGAAAATATTCATAGTGAGAGAAAATTATAGATACATTTGTATGGTATCAGATCAAAAAGCACACAGTAACATATGCAATTATCCACTAAAATTAATCTATGTGATGATTTCTTAATAAGTACACAGAAGTATGATTACAGTTAATCGTACCTAAAGGATGTTATGTTTTGCCGAATTTTGAGCAGTTCCTCAATACAATTATTACCATAAAATATGACCTTGACTTCTCCCAAAGCTCTGAGTCTTACTTCCATAGGTATACAGATTTTTTTTAATGTGATTTAAAAATCTACTCAATATTTGAAAAACACAGTGATGAAAAAGTGTTAATAAGTTCACCTCTTCCACAGGATATTATACTTTACAGTATGTTTATTATTTTACAACTCAACTACATATAAAGTCTTTGAACATACCCTTTGAAAGATAAAAGACTGTTTTGTTTATAGACAATCTTGTTCATAGATGATGTTTCTAGTCACATTTTTAAGCTTACAAAATAGGCACATGATTTCTGTAAGTCTAATCATAGTAACAAAATATTCAAAGTATAAATATAAAGTATGAATATAAAGTATGTTGTTTTAGTCAAGATAAATTTATAGCATATTTCTTTTTTTTCTTTTTCTTTATTTTATTTTCTCAGTGTTCCAAGATTCATTGTTTATGCCCCACACCCAGTGCTCCATGCAATACGTGCCCTCAGTACCCACCACCAGGCTCTCCCACTCCCCCACCCCTGCCCCTGCAAGACCCTCAGTTTGATTCTGAATCCGAAATCTTATGTTTCGTCTCTCTCCCCGATTTACCCTACTTCCCATTTCCTTTCCTTCTCCTACTGTCCTCCAGGTTACCCCTTATGCACGGCAAGTAAGTGAAACCATGTGATACTTGACTTTCTCTACTTGGCTTATTTCACTCAGCATAATATTTCTTAGAGGGTATCAATCAACATCTATGGCTATTTTGGATCTCATAATAATTATTAAAAAAAGCCAAATAAAAACATGGTAGAATGATTAAGTCCTTAGCTGGAAGGGTCGAATGATCCCTACCTCAACTTCTTCTTAATTTTTTTACATATGCTTATTATTATTTTGCATATACTTATTAAAGTACTTATTATTAAAGTACTAAATATTTTGTACATAATTATTATTTAACTATTTTTATTGAGGTATACTTGATATATAACATTATATTAGTTTCAGGCATATAGGCTGGTGATTCAATGTTGATACATGTTGCAAAAAGGTCACTGTAGTATGTACAGCTTACATCTATCATGAAAATTACAAAAAAATTTTTATTGTGATGAGAACTTTTAAGATCTACTCTCCCAGCCACTCAATGTATGCAATACGGTATTATTAACTATAGTTAATTAACTATTTATTAACTTACTTCTTTACTGATTTGACAGTTCATTAGGTAATATAGGAAAGTTTTGAGTTTTCAATGCTTTAGTTCAATTATTTAAACATATTCATTTTCAAAAGGAAAATGAAACAATTTTTCAGGCATATAGTAGAGCACAAAGGCTATTCTGGGATGGAGAAGTTCATAAATACTTGTTAATAGTAATGTGCTATAATATGTAATAGTAATATGTTCAGGAAATTCAGGGAATATTCCTTTTTTTAAGATTTTATTTATTTTTTTGAGATAGAATGAGATTTGGAGAGAGACAGAGAGAGAGAGAGAGAGAGAGAGAGAGAGAGAGAGCAAGCACAAGCAGGGGGAGTAGCAGGCAGAAGGAGAAGCAGACGTCCTGCGGAGCAGGGAGCCCGATGTGGGGCTCGATCCCGGGACTCTGGGGTCACGACCTGAGCCAAAGGCAGACACTTAACCGACTGAGCCACCGGGGTGCCCCTCAGGGCATGTTTTTACACTGTTTGGTCATAATCTCTTATTAGAAAAAAAGAAGTTAACTTGACCAAAAAATTTCCTTTCTAGAATGCATCCTTCAGAAATATTTCTATCCATGAACATGTATATATGGATGCTATATATTCACCTCTGTCCCCCTCAAAATCCATATGTTAAAGCCCTAACCCCCAACGTGATGTGATGGTAGACAGAAGTGGGGCCTCTGGAAGGCAATTAGGTTTACATGACAGTAAAGCTGTGCAGTTGGGGTCCTCAGATGAGATTAGTGTTCTTATAAGAGATGGAGTGCTCTGTCTCTCTCTCTCTCTCCTGGCTCTGGCTCTCTCTCTCTCTCTCCTGGCTCTGGCTCTCTCTCTGTCCTGGCTCTGGCTCTCTCTCTCTCTCCCACTCTCCCCTTTTCTCTCATCATATGAAGACACAGCAAGAAGACAGTGGTCTACAAGCCAGAAGATGATCTTTAGGATCAAAGCTGTCAGCACCTTTATCTCTCAGTCTCTACCCCTGTGAGAAATAAGTGTCTTTTGTCTAAGCCCCCCAGGTCTATGGTATTTTGTTATAGCATCCCAGGCTGACTAAGACAATGTTAAGACAATAGATACAAAAATATCTATTGAAGGATGAGTTCTAAAACCAACGAAACTGGCAAAACCTAAAGCCCCTTCATGGTATGTAGCCCAGTGAAATATTTTACATACATACCATAGAATATAAAGTGGCCATAAAAAATGGTAAGATGATTCTGTGTGAGCTGATAAAGGGTTTGTCCATGCAATATTTTTAAAATATTTATTTATTTGAGAGATAGAGCATGCATGAGTGAGCAAATGGGGAGAAGGGCAGAGGGAGAGGGAGAGAATCTTCAAGCAGACTTCCTGATGAACATGGAGCCCCACTTGAGGTTCGATCCCACAACACATGAGATCATGACCTGAGTCAAAACGAAGAGTCAGACCCTCAATCTACTGAGCCACCCAGACGCCCCACACTACCCATTAAATATTTTTATTAAAAATACTTTATTAGGGGCACCTGGGTGGCTCAGTTGGTTGAGCATCTGCCTTCAGCTCAGGTCATGATCTCAGGGTCCTAGGATCAAGCCCTACATCAGGCTCCCTGCTCAGTGGGGAGTCTGCTTCTCCCTCTGCCTGCTGCTCCCCTTGCTTGTGTGCTCTCTCCCTGTGTTAAATACATAAAATATTTAAAATAGTATTTTATACAGTTATGTTACTTCTAAGGCATATATATGTACTCATGTAATTATACATACACAAAAGGATAGTATTAAATTATTGATATAGATATTCTGAATAATTTCAGGGGCAACTTTGACTTTATATTTTCTAGGTTTTTATGTCAATCCAGCATTTGCAGAGTATATATTGCTTTTTCAATTTGAAATGAATATGAACATAAACAGTTTATGACTGAGAAGGAGCAATGATACACATAGTGAGGAAATGAAGCACAGTGGATGGTGACATTTTGACATTAAGCCCCTTGTATCCAAACCCTGCTGATAAGGCTATTCATCCCACGTGGAGATACTGAGAGACAAACACATGGATCTCTATACACAATATTTGGAACTGGTTCCATCCAGAAAAATGGAAGCAAAAATTCTTGCCAGAGAGCCAGAAGGCTCTAGATTATCTTTTTTTGTTTGTTTGTTTTTAAGATTTTATTTCTTCATTTGACACAGACAGAGAGAGACAGCACAAGGAAGGGCAGAGGAGCCCGATGTGGGATTTGATCCCAGGACCCTGAGATCATGACCTGAGCTGAAGGCAGACACTTAACTGACTGAGCCACCAGGGTGCCCTGGTTCTAGATTGTTTGAGAGGAGAACAGAAGAGCTGAAGCACAGGAGGCCGGCACAGCGATGGGCGGCAGCTCCGAACTCTACATTCAAATACACGTGAAAGATGCCACTCCCTCTGGTTCGCCCACAGCAGTTTGTATCCAGGCATATGTGTTAATTACCATAAAGCAATCAAATGCCCGATCTTCTCAACAATGGGTTTACTGGGGATTTTTTAGATAATAAGAATTTACTCTTCAAATCAGTGTTTTGTTTTGTTTTTTAAATCAGGTGTAGCAATTTGACAACAATTATTTTTTTAAAGATTTATTTATTTATGTGACAGAGAGAGAGATCACAAGTAGGCAGAGAGAGAGGAGGAAGCAGGCTCCCCACTGAGCAGAGAGCCCGATGTGGGACTTGATCCAAGGACCCTGAGATCATGACCTGAGCTGAAGTCAGAGGCTTAACCCTCTGAGCCACCCGGGTGCCCCTCAAATCAGTGTTTTAAAGACAGTGTTTTAAAGACACCCTTGAAGAGGCAAGTAATAAAGTAATGAAAACAAGTCTAATTATAACTTAATTTTATTTTAGAAACTGCTAAAGAAATTCTCATGAAACTTGTTGTCTCTTTCAGTTCAATTAAATGGACACAATTAAATCAGAAAAGAAGGGACCACAAGGGAGAAATTATTTCCTCACAGGAGCTTTTTATTGAGGGTTGTTCAATCAACGCCGTGTAGGAGCTCACAGAGAAACACACACCCACAGCCATCATTCAGGGGAAAAATACAATTTCCCTCTCTATTCTTTTTAAGACACAAAGGAGAAGTAGAAACATGTGAAGAACTGAGAGAGAAAGCAGCCCAATCACCCTATAAACTGCTGGCCCAGGATACCCCTGGGGACACACTCATTGGGAAGAGGAAGTCTCCAGGTCGGCGAGCAACCCCATTCTTTGGGGGGACAAATTAGTACTCAGTCTACACAATGAGTTTGTGGAAGAAATATGTATTTCAAAAATGAAGGCTTTTAGAATTAATATAATTACTTTTGGGAGTGACATCCTCATGATGTGACAAAGTCCTCTCCTTGTAGGCAGTAAGCTCTTGATGACTGAGTTGACAAATGATCTGTCCTGAGCTCTGAATTTTGAAATATGAGCCACTCATCCGAGACAGTGACTGCAAAATGTCAGCTACTCTGACCTAACCAGCTGTGTGATGTAGAATAAGGAGCTCTAACGCACAAGTTTAAAAAGTCTGATTTTCCCACTCATTATCTGACCACATCCTGAACCATTTGAAGCATATCCTGCTCATGCATAAAATGTAAGAGAAAAATGAGATAAACTAAATTAAATTTTGGCTGCAAAGGTACATTTCTCTTTCTTTAAAAACATGGATAATATTAAAATTAATTTTTAGTATATTAGAAGCAAATTGACGGTCATTCTAAAAGGAAGAACTTTAAAGTATTTCTTTATATTTGGACAAAACCAAACCATCCAAAACATTTACTCTTTCACATAGCGGTGACTAAAGTATAGATAACCTTGGGTTTTTGATTGATTCTGTTTGAAACTACATTACCCTTTAGGCACATGGAGCTGGGATTTTTGCACTCAGTCTCATCTGGATGTGATCATAGGTCTATATTGGAATCCCTAAATGGACTCACCTGGTAGAAATTATCTGGCTGCAGAGACGACCACAGAGATCCTCTGCTGAGTCAATTAATGCAAGTGCTCCTGTAATGAGCCAAGAGGTATTTAGAAACTCAGGGATCAATTAATTTGTAAGGCAACAAACAATCTAGGAGAGTAACTGGAGTGGTTAAATGGACATTAATTCCTTTAAAAAATACAATCATACTGATGTGACCTTAAAAAGTATTTTCATGTGATACCTGAAGCTCTCAGGAATAGCATTTGTAGTTGGGGAAACTGAGTCAATAAACAAGTCCAAGTCAAATGAAAACCAGCTTTGTCTTCTATTTCAATTTCTAACGTGGACACACACATATACGCATACATCCTTGTCGATGACCTCAAGTCTTCCCAGAGTCTCATGACCAGGACCAAGAGGAAGGCCTTTTTTTTTTTTTTTTAAGATTTTATTTATTTATTTGACAGAAACACAGTGAGAGAGGGAACAGAAGCAGGGGGAGTGAGAGAGGGAGAAGCAGGCTTCCCGCCGAGCAGGGAGCCTGATGCAGGATGGATCCCGGGATCATGACCTGAGCTGAAGGCAGTCGCTTAACCAACTCAGCCACACAGGTGCCCCGAGATGAAGGCCTTCTACATCAACGTGATTTTATTGTTTGTTTCAACAAATTCTTTCTTAGGAAGATAAGGCTATATAAGTCAGTAAATAACTTCACTGTAAACTTCAGGAACTTTCCCCAAACCAACAAACTGCCCAAACAGCATCCTTCTCTCCTTAAACTCCTGTTTGTTTGTAAATACTTGCTTCAATACACTTGCCTTTCTGGGTCTACCAGTCCTAAATTATAGTCTCATGACCTTGACTCAATCTCAATCAGATCCCTGCATTGAAAGATTCATCTTAAATCCTTTGAGTCCAGACCTCAAAAGCACATAAATACTTGTCCTTGGATCTCTCTTCCAAAGCCACTTAAATACTTTGTCATGTGTCCTCCCACAGTGGAGGTAATAAATGGAATCTGACTTGGTCAACACATTAGTCTGGTGGTTGACCACAATGACCCTAATGTTCTCCTCCATGCGACGAAACCGCAGACACAAGCTTCTTCCTGATTCTAGGCCCTTGACCTCCCTTTCCTTAGAGAAGTTGTTTTTTTGTTTTTTGGGTTTTTTTTTAACTTGCAATAATTGTAAGTATTTCAAGTTTGTCCTTTTGAGATGCATGGTGTAAAGCTTCTTGCCACTTCTACAACCTGAGGACCTGGGAGCCGTTCCTTTGAAATGCTTTCATCAGATGATAGAGGGCCCCATTTCTTAGTTTCTGTGGTAGGGGAGGGGCCTGCCTTCTGCAAGTGCAGGGCTACCACAGTACCTCCTGTCACTGAAAGCTGACTTTTCGGGGGGGGGGTAGAAATAATCAGCCCACTCAGAAAGTCTATAACCCCACGCCACACTCCGGACAGAGTGGACTCAGGTGGGGTTCTGGCTTCTCTCCTCTATTACAATAGCCTTGAATAACTTCATGCCAGCGTTTTAACCTCATCAGGTACAAGTTTTACTTTGGCGTGGTCTTTTAAGTATTTGCTAGTCAAAGTAAATTTTCCTAAGAAAATGTACACTTTTAATGCACAACTCAAACATGCTTGAGTTTAATGAAAAAGCTTTTTATTTCTTGTTGGACCTCACTTTTTTTCTACAGGGAATTCAACAAAATCTAATTAATTATGCAATTTGAAAAGGAAATATTTGGAAATGATACAAAACATATATACTTCCAATGAAATTATTTTATAAATGTAATATAATGCATCAAGATAAAGCACACATATGGGAGCTTATAGGTGATAATATATGCCATTATTTACTCAAGATTCAATAAGTAACAGGCATCACAAAAATCTCCCTGTTATATGAGTATCTTACACAGTTGCATTAAGTATTAAAAATATGCATTTGGTCAATATATAGGATCTTTAGAAATAAATGTACTTGTTCCAGTTCCTAAAATGGAATAATTTCTGACTTTTCATAAAAACTGCAGTTCAAAATTTCTCTAGAATTTCACCATGCAGAATACTTGGCAAACCAGGAGAATTAAAAATTCTTCCCAGCAAAGTTACTTTTTTATTCAAATGGGTTCTGAGTGCCAAAGGAATTGCTTACGTTATCAGTCCCAGCCTTCCTTCCATAGAACACGCTGTTCACGTTGTCCCCTAACCCAGGTGAGGACCAGCCACCTCCTTCTGGTCCATTTCTGCCCTCCCTGCCCAGGCATCTTAACCATTTGACTGTCAAAAGTGACAATGCAAAATCCCCAAGATATCTAATGTATAATCAAGATCTGCCTTTTGAGAATTTCAAATCTCAGAACAATTAGTTTCTTATAATTTTTTCTTTTTTATGTTATTTTACTTATTTTTTAAATATTTTATTTATTTATTTATTTGACATAGAGAAACACAGCGAGAGAGGGAACACAAGCAGGGGAAGTGAAAGAGGGCGAAGCAGGCTTCACCGAGCAGGGAACATGATGCGGGGCTCGATCCTGGGTCTCCGGGATCATGACCTGAACTGCAGGCAGATGCTTAATAGAGTCACCCAGGTACCCCGGTTTTCCTTCATAATATTCCTGTCTTGTTTTGCTTTTATAGTCACATTAAAGAAATAGGAATAGTATATTCATCTCCCATATTACGAAACACCTCATTACTTTAACGTATCTGTCAAAGGAGACTCATCCTCATTCTGTCCTCCTCCACACCAAATTTTTAAATAGTTCCATTTGTCACTGGCATTTATTCTATATGTATCCATTTTCACAATTGTGACTTTTTGCTCTTTGGAGGTTAGAATTATTAAATAATTTATTTCTAAACTGAATATAAGTGCTAGCTGAGGTTTTAAGTGAGATCTGCTCTAGGGGAAAAAATGGAAAAAGGAGTAGCTGATGCTTACTAATTAAATAATATCAAGGAGGATATTATGTTCCTACCAGTTTCAGCCTGTTGTAAGACCAAGACCTGAATATGTGGGTCTTCTGATCAGCCCAGAGGTTGGTTTGCTTCTTTGAGGTTGAAGATCTTCTCCTCTATTAATTACATTTAAACTGATCTGACAAATATATAACCACTGGATTGATTGCTAAGAGTCTGACTAGCACAAATAGACAGCAATTGCATTATAAAGGTTGGAGATTAAGAGAAAGCCACTGAAGGAAAGTGTTCATTTCACGCAAAGTTGAATGGATTCCTTATCATGACACTTCTCCCCAAGAGTCGTAATTGCCCACGCACAAAATTCCTAATAAATGAAATGGTATCTTTGTCACAATGGTAGATCTGAAATGACTTAAAGCATAAATGTCTTTCTTGCTTTCCTCTCAAACACGTGGGAAAAGAAGACCTGGTGACATTTTCTCTTCTACTAAAAATAGTATCAGTGAAAGTAATCATACTGAAATAACAATTGTTCATGTTACTTCTCCCAGAAGCATGCAAACAGATACACTAAGATTGCCTTTTTAATCGATTTTGTAGTTCACTTAAAAACTATTAAGGGTCTCTTATGAAAGGCACTGCTTAGGAGGACAAAGCATGAAAAAGACCATTGTCTTTAGGGGAACAGTTGCGGTTGAAACAGTGTGAGTGAAAACCCGAGGGGGAGAATGTGTGAGATGCTGTGGGGGGCTCAGCAGAAGGACTGTATGGGTCTAATTAACAGCATAAGCAGCACTTGTCAAAGGTGACATTCGATGGTGTCAAAAAGATCAGGAGTGTGGACAGGAGTCCTCTCCTCCCTGTCACTATAATTTTTAAGCGGTCTGACCTGATCAATAATAGAGATACCAGGAGCTTTAGTAGAAAAAGAAGCTGTTGACTTAGGCCCTATAGAAAGTGTTCTATTATCCACATTTCTACCATCTGGGTGAAACTTATAATCTCAGCGTATGTGTCAGCTTGGCTAGGCTAGCTTTCCCAGATAGTTGGTTAAACACCCGTCTAGACGTTGCCGGGAAGGTTATTAATTTACATGGCATTAACAATGGGACCCACAGATGTTAGATAAAGTAGATGACTCTCCATATTATGAGTGGGTCTCATTTAATCCACTGAAGGTCTTAAGGAAAAAAAAAAGACTGGGGTATCCCAAAGGAGAGGAAATTCTGCCTGCAGACTCAAGACGGCAATATCAAACTCTTTCCTGGTCTCCAGCTTGACAGCCTGCCCTGCTGATTTTGGACTTTCCAGGCCGAACAACATTGTGAGTCAATTCCATATAGACACACACACACACACATACACACACACACACACACACACACACACACATCCTATCTTCTTCCTCTGGAGAACCCGACTAATAAAGTCAGGGATCCCAATGAGGATGTTACTTTTCAACAAAAGAAGTCTTATCATCTTTCTACATCTACAGTAGAGCAGAGAACATGAACATAGGACAGACAGCATTCAGGTAAGGAGAAGGGGGTGGATAAAGAGAGAAAGATGGCAGCAAGTTTCATTTTAAGTGAAGTGGGGAGCCACATTTTTGCAGCACCTAAGAGAAATAGGCAAGCCTTGTAAGTGGAATAATTAATGAAATCTATACCTTAGATGAACTTGCAGCAAGAGCATAGCAAGTGGCCTGGAATCATTGTCTTAGAAAAGCAGAGATGCATTTGAACCTGTTCAACATGGACAGTGGTCTACATCGGAGAGAAACTGGGGACCTCAGAACGGAAAGGAGAAAACGGACACGAGCGAGACAAACCCCACAGTGGTTCCCTGGCCACGGGACCAAAGTTCAATATGGAGAGTAATTTAAAAATAGAAATCTCCTTCTCCTGCTGCTCCTTCCCAGTTAATATCCTGCCATCTTCCTGACCACAGTTTCATGCAACTCTGTGTCCTCCCAGGACCACAGGACCCCAGGACCCAGCAGAACTTAGGAGGGTGGGGGTGACATTTATCGGTGGGATGACCGGATTAGAGTCTGCCTCCCATGCAGCACGCGGGTTCCATACAGAAATATGCCATGCGGAGTGTGTCTGTTCTCATTCATTGAGCATCACGGTTGCAGAGAAAACATTCTCAGAACCTACCAGTGAGTGAGAGCATGAAAGAACATGTTTATGTCTCTATACGTACATATATAATCAGCATGATGGTTGCTTTGGCTAACAGATAAAATACATATACATCCCATCCCACGTCCCAAATTTCTTTGATTCTGAGACAACTTTATCCACTACAACTTCAGATTTCTAAAATCTTGTTGTGTAATAAAGTTAATAGCTTGTGGAATTTTTTATTTTTTTTAAATATTTTATTTATTTATTGAACAGAAAGACACACAGAGAGGGAACACGAGCAGGGGAAGTGAGAGAGGGAGAAGCAGGCTTCCTGCCGAGCAGGGAGCCGGGTGCGGGGCTCGATCCCAGGACTCCGGGATCATGACCTGAGCCGAAGGCAGATGCTTAACGACTGAGTCACCCCGGCGCCCCAGCTTGTCATATTTTAATTGCTTATTTTTCACCTGGTCTGCTCATTGAGAGCATATTTAATTTGATGACAGGCAGTGTAAATTTGGTCTTCATCTCTCCAGATTTGCACCCATGACACAGAGAAACCTGAATCCTTAAAGCAACTAAGGCAGAAAGAAGTAAAGGGTATTTCTTACCCCCCCCCCTTTTTTTTAACCTACAGACACAAATATAGACCTTCCAAGGAGAAAACCACAAGACAAAGTAGACTTCAGATGACTTTAGGACTGGCAAGATTTTTTTAAACCATGCAATTTTTATTCAGACTTTTGAACCAATCATTATTATTATATTAGATAAGAATGAGATTACATAGAAAGGGATTAGAGCTTCAACCTGGAAACTATTTCTTCTTAAAATATTTTATTTATTTATTTCTTTATCTGTGTATTTATTTATTTATTTATTTATTTATTTATTTATTTATTTTAGAGAAAGCAGGGGCACGAGCAGGGGAAGAAGCAGAGGAAGAGAAGCAGTCTGTGCACTAAGTGTGTAGCCCAACTGGGTGCTTTATCTCATGACCCTGAGATCATGACCTGAGCTGAAATCAAGAGCCCAACGCTTAACCAACTGAGCCACCCAGGCATCGAGGGAGCCTAATTTTTAAACTCTAAACACTCGTGGCATTACAACGGTGTAGCACTAATAAGGACTACAATTTATAAATATAAATTTGTTACATAAATATTACAGTTAAAACATCTTTGGACTTCAGAAAAGTATTTTTTAGGTAATGTATATGTACATATAATATATATTTAAAGTAAGCACATGAAATCTCGTAAGAGTCTCAAAAAATTCAAAGGGATAGCTACTGGTCTATTATTATTATTCACTCTGTCCACAATTGTGAAGGTTAAATATCTTACCCATAGTCCTTGAGCAAGTAAATGGAAAAGCCAATATTCAATGCAAATTTTCTAACTCAAAAATCTCGTTTTTTTCCTCAAATCACTACAGCATATTGTAGAAGGTCAAAAAAGAATGAGAAATTCATCATTCATTACAGCTCGCTGACAGTAAGAAGGTAATTAAAATAAAGAAATATGTGTCCAATATCACTATATATTACAGTACTCCTAGAAAAAAAAGAATTATTCATTTTCCTGCATATTTTATATTCAATATTGAATTGAACTATTTTTGTGTCCATTTGTGTCTCTCTGGCTTTATAAACACCTTCCGGAAAATTACTTTGGGGAATGGTCATATTTTCAATCATAAAAACACATTAGATGTCTGAACTTTAAATTATTCTTCCATATTTTGAAATCCCCATAAGACCTTGACAAGGAGAACTAGGCAAGGAGGGGCAGAGTGTGCAGTCTGGACTGGGAGGGCCCTTCTTCTTTCTCCTTCTTTTGTCTTCTCCCTCTTCGAGGTTAAATGAAGAACAAGCCAGGCTCTAACAGGGCTTCTTGTACCCCTCTCTGGATTCCCCATGCCAGTCAATCATGAAATGTGAAATGTGAATGTCCAATTGTGAAATGAATGTCCATAGGAACAAATGTTTCTAGTCTATTAGCAGCCCCAGGCATCACCCCGCAAGCCCGGGATACAGCCCCCTTCGGGGCCACGGGGCAAAGGTGAGAAGAGCAGCGATGCCTACGTGTTCTGACCTTGCACAGGCTTCTCAACAGAAGAATCCTGAGAACAGCTCTTTGACGAGCAGCAGAAGGCAGTCACTGTTGCTTAAATCTGAACACCATGGCCACGGAAGTAGAGACAGTCTGAAAAGACTCTGGGGTTCACAGTCATGACGATGCATTTCTAGTTTGAAGCTTTTCAGAGGGATTGCTGTTGCAGAGCAGTTATCTCTGGGGTATCTGCAAGGATCCGAGTACTTGACCAGCAGAACGTGATGGCCTATCAGTTTCTGCTTCTGTCTATACCCTCCCACGACGCACCAGCCTTAAAGTGCACAGGGCTTAAAATCATCTTTTCCAGCACATCTCCTCAAGGTGCAGCTATGATACGGTCCCACTCAGAAGCAGGGTTTCCTGGGTGATGATGAAATATGACGAAGGCATCGCCAGTTGGGTCTGTGCTCCTTTCGAAGACAGAGGGCAGTGCCTCTCACGGCTGCCTGTCTGGGTGATTGCTAATCAGTAAAAATGAATTAGACACTTTACTAGCACTTGTGCTGGAACTGCAGCAGGCTCGGTGCTTGGACCCCATTAGTCTCTTCCACGTTGCCCAGCATTCTAAAGCTCCAGGCATGGTTCTGGAAGCCCCATCCACCCGCACGAGGCCGCTCAGTGCAGGGCAGATGTCTGCGGTTAGCATCACCTTGCGGAGCCAGCCTCTACTTTCCTCCACAGCAAGTGTAGTGCACGTCCCACGGCTCCTTTCCCACAGCTCCTTTCCTTCCCGTGCTCAGCCATGACACTGCGAAAGCTGCAGGGGCCCCGCTGCTGGGAGGCAGACAGAGGAGGGGTCTCAGTCGCTCCTGAATGCCCGGTACCCGGCAGAGACGGATTTGAGAGAATCTTCCGGAACCACTTACTGGACCCACAACTGAACGACGGCTTGACTAGAAATCCAGACACGTCTCCACATAGTTTCTGGAAACTGTTTCATGTCATGTTCACCTCAAATTTAACTGAAGTCGAAGTACTTTTATGTACTTTCAGGGTCTTTGGTTGTGGGGCCTTTTCTCAGACCCCAGAGGCCATGCCCCCTGCCCTCCCATCCCCTCCGACAGTCACTCCAGTACCCTTACACCCTTGGGGTCACCTGCCCGGATCCCTAGCCCATGGCAAGTTTCCCTGTTACAGGCTCTCGGGGCACCTAAGACACTTTTAATTTTCTATAAATCTGTGAAATCGCTTGCCTAGCCTACGTGTATCTCTTCCTCTACCCCCTCACTGCGAAATGCAACAACTCCCGTGTTTTTTCTCTCTAGTTTGTCTTTCAAAGGTCGCTCCGTGTCAGGCATAGAGTGGAGTACCCAAAACATTTATTCATGGTGTATAAGGCTCAGTTCCCTGTTGGCCAAAACTGTACACACGCAGGAGGATGCTCTGCCCCGTGGACAGGACGGGAGCCAAGTTCAATGAGCAAATGGCCTTTTGGCCAGGCCTTGATCTGACACGTACCGGTTAGCTAGATGCATCTCGTGATTAGAAGCTTCTAAAGAGAAATAAACGAAGCCTGTTTTCTAGTTGTGAAACCACAGATCAAAAGTAATAGGAGCAGACAAGAATTTGAGGGAAAGATAATGGGAGGAACGGTCAGTGGAACCACAGTTTCTCCCGATGCCCGTGACTCTGAGAGCAGGGGGCAGGCTCAAGGGAGAGAAAAGTCCTTCCCGTGGGTCACCTGCTTCCCAGCCTGCTGTGGGCCAGTGGCCGCTCTAGCTGGCGACCCAGGGAGAGCTGCCCGGAGGTCGGCGGGGAAGCTGCTGCAGAGCGTGTGCACAGGGGAGCGCTCGTTTTGGCCTTCTCAGGCCCTCTTTCCAATTGGTATTTTCCTAGGGAGGAATCAAGAAAATGAATGTACTGTTTCCTCCTCCCTCTCATTCCCTCCTTCTCAGAAAATATTTCAACTCCGTCTTTCGAGACCTCAGGGGGTCAATTTTTCTATCAAGTTTTCTTAGAGGTAGTTCATTTTTTTGAGAAATATTACAACTGTGTGAAGAACAAAGTTGACACTAAGGGCCTAAAATATATATGTTTACCCATAAAGATAATAAATCCTCATTTTATAAAGGCCTGTAGCAACATATGAGAGCTCATTTTATATATACATATGCATTTACTAGATAATATATATAATAGAAAGTAATGTGGATTTAGAACATATACTCATCTGGCATACTTCAGCCTATCTCTCTGCCTCCTGGTGTTCCCAACACCTACTGCGGTGACGATTCTCAACATCATTTGATGGGTTTGAGATCATCTGAGGGAAAGAATATTATCTACTACCTCCCACTACATATGCACCCCAACAGACTTATGGTAACTCAAAAACTGTTTACCTTTCAAATGCACAGACTTTCCTTTCTGAAGGACATCACAAACAATGGAAAATGGCCTGGGGTAACCAGGGGCCGGTGAACCCCTGGTAATTTTCACGCACAATGCCATATAGGTAAGACTTAGGAAACAAGTCTCCAGGGATCTGGATATGTCGTATTCCTTTGCACGGTGAATTTGTGGTTGGTGAAGTATTTAAAAATAAACAGGAAGCCTTTGTGAAAAGATTGGCGGTTTATGACCGACAGTATGAAACATCCTATACTCCCTGATTCAGGGCACGTTTACACCATGTGGGGAATCGATGGTGTTGGGAATGTATATCCATTTGCTGGAAAACTCTGTGTAACGTTTTATGATCTTTGTGCAAGCTGTCACCTTTAAAAAAAGGATACCATTATTGATATGAGCTTCACTCTCTTGGGGTTTACTCTTCAGGTTTATTATATGGGAACTCATTGCAGCCTATCAAAATGGGAAACGGTAATATAATGTACTTGAGAGAGCAATAAAAACGTTAATTAATTCCACTCGTCTCCTACACATTCTGCAGAGAAATGTCGCAAAGTGGCCTGGACCCTTCGGTCTCCGGGAATAAGGACACCGATGTGCTCACCCCAACTTACTGTTTGATCTCGACAAAATTAAGCCATGCATCTTCACATACTCAAATTAAAAAGACAACACAGACGTATTATAATGAATGCCTTTTGAGTCTAACAAGATGGTGGATTACAGCTGACGATGTTTGTTTTAAAAGGAAAGAAAAAAGAAATTGCGGCAGAGACCTTTCATAGCAAAGCGTGATGCCTGACAGAGAAGGAACCAAATGACAGGATAGTTTTTTTTAAAGAATTTATTTATTTATTTGTCAGAGATAGAGACAGAGACAAAGACAAAGAGCACAAGCAGGGGAAGGGGCGAGCAGAGGGAGAAGCAGACTTCCCACTGAGCAGGACTCGATCCCAGGACTCTGGGATAAGGACCTGAGCCGAAGGCAGATTCTTAACCGACTGAGCCACCTGGGCGTCCCTGACAGGACATTTCGTACAGTGCAGGTGGCACACCAGGACTTGGGACTTAGGAGCACTTTACAAAGCCTTGAAGAACCCCTCTAGGGTCCCATGTGAATGACTCTGTCAGTCATTATGGATGACAAACATGGCGCTAGGTGATTAATTCCAGGTCTGAAACAGAAAGCAAAAAGTGAATGAGGCCTACAAGAAGACAAGGTTTCCAGAGGAGGCTCATATCTGCATTTGTCATTGAACTGATGGCTTTGGAGGGTCTGGGGTGCCCTGCCACGAGAGCAAGGGGGAGTGGAAGGCCAGCCACCTCGTCTGTGCCCACTGGAAAGTCTACCTCGATCCATGTCCAAAAGTGCCATGTGAGTCATGGCGGCCTTATCTTTCTATCCCTATAAAAACTAAATTTAAGATGCAACAGAAGGCAGAAATGATAACTGGAATATGAAAGCCATGCAAGTACCCACATCAGAAATGCTGGTAATATACCTTGCCTGGTTCTCATTTACACTGCATGTGATCTCTGGTTAACTGATCCATAGTCCCACTCCCTCCTGCCGCCCTCCCCCCAGCCCCGGACACTCAGGCTCTCTTTAGAACACCCCCAAAGTTTGGAGTAAACATGAATTAGTAGGAGATTTGCAGGTTACATTTAATTCATTCTTACAAAGATTGTGTAGAAAGGAGAAAAAGGAAAGAAAAAAGACACCTGAATATAACAGATACAATGAGCCAAAGTGAAGAAATAATAGGATTAATCATTTTAAATGATAAAAAACTGTGACTATAATATGCACTTACTTTATAATCATAATTCTATTTTTGCCTTTATTACCGTCCTGCTAAACAGTGTCTGTGCCCATGTACCCGTCAGGTCACTCTGCCTGGTTCCTAATGTATTTTGGCCTCATTTCTACAGGCCTGTGTCTTAAATGCATCCTGACTGAGAGGATGGATGAAACCAGAAATAGTGCCAGATTGATGGTCTGAAAATTGAAATATCTACTCTTGCTTTCACAGGTCTTCTTGTGCTTTTCTCTGCACCACGCCCCAAATTCCTCATTCTACAAAACCTCACTTTGTGAAGTTTTCCTCCCAGAGGCCTTTGCTGCCTTCCCCGAAGGCTGGCTGCAATACCCCCCCGCCACCCAACCCAGAATTCTAGGCCTACAATCCCACAGTATTTTTATAACTTAACTGGCTATTTCTTTGTCCTCGCTCCTACTTTTCTATCAGTTCCTGCTGTCTACCAGGAGGATGTTTTCTTAGATACCAAAAGAATAAAGTATGACGGACAAGATGAACGTTGAGGTTCTGCTAACAGGTGTCCTTCATGGAGAGGCAACGACAGATCCTTTGTAGTTATTTAGATTCCAAAATGGTTCATTCAAGACTCCAGAAAAATAAAATACATAATCTCATTTTCTTTGAGGGAAAAACATATGCAGCCAAAAGAGACAGCTGTGGAAATGACTTCATAGTGATATTAATATGTTGAGTAATGATGAAAAATGGAGCGATCTGTTATTAAGAGCAAGTGTGGCTGAATTAGAATTTATCACTGGAATTTTAATAGTGGATCATCCACAACTTTATAGTCTTCAGAATTGTTCAAAGTGCTTTCATGACCAGTATTTTGTTTATGGTTTTATCCTCTTGTGATAGCCCTGAGACACAGGAAAAGATATTATCATTTCCATTTTATGTGTGAGGAAAATAGCATGCACAGTGGTAACGAGATTTCTCTGAGTGGGGCTCAGGACCGCCAAACAAACTAAAAATGGTGATGAAAGGACAGACAGGCGTTGCCAGGCAAAAGCAGCCCCCAGAAAACGAGTCCCCACAATGGTACAAAAGTATATATATATTAAGCCTTTGATTTATATTGTGTAGAATGTAAGAAACGGGCAGGTCAGACTCTTAGGTCAGCAGCCATGTTGTAGCATTTGATTTGAAGTCTCAATGCGTAATGCAGGAGGGCCTCGTATATTTAGTCCCCCTGCTCAAATACCAATGGCAGTGAAATGCAGGGATAGAAATGTTTATAAATAAAGAGATGTAAGGTTCGGGCACCTGGGTGGCTCAGTGGGTTAAAGCCTCTGCCTTGGGCTCAAGTCATGATCTTAGGGTCCTGGGATCGAGGCCTGCATTGAGCTTTCTGCTCAGCAAGGAGCCTGCTTCCTCCTCCTCTCTCTCTGCCTATTTGTGATCTCTCTCTGTGTCAAATAAATACATAAAATCTGTAAAAAAAAAAAAAAAAAGAGAGAGAGAGAGATGTAAGGTTCTTAGGGGTTGGGGGAAAAAGCAGATACAAACAAGACAAAAATTTTAGTATAAACCATGGTCTATGGAGAAGACCTATCGTTTAGTTTCATCTACATTTAACTATTTTGCTTGTTTATAAGTAGGTCTAATGATTAGTTCTACAAATGGGTATGATTTGAGATGAACATTTAGAAATACTGATAAGAAGATGTGGATGTGTTGCTGAGTCCAAAGCACATTCCCACGGGGCCAGTGTTTACCCCTTGCCCTGCTGAACCAACGGGAGGAGTGCCCGCGCGGGTCTGGGCAGACAGACGTAGCTGCTTTGGACACAGAGGACGGACTGACCCTGCGGCTGGTACCCACAGGTGGGCACGGCGAAGCCTTAGTAGGGTTATTACTCACTCAGCTCCAAACAGAAATGGTTGGATGTAAAGAGAGACTTCCTTGAAAAGGCGAAACAAGAAAGAGAATGAAAACACACCCAGAATTTCAACTCCGCACCGAGGCCGAACTGCCGTCTAGCCTCTGTTTACACCGTGCCCGCTTACTCCACCATGACTGCCACACTGGCGTGCTTTCAGTTCCCCGCAATCACTATGCTGTTTTCCACCACATGGCCTTTGCACATGCCGTTCTTTTGACCTACACTGCAGCCTTTGGCTCAGGGGACTCTTAATCTTTCCTCAGACGTCAACTCAGGGGTCTTCCTCCCAGAGAAACCTTCCTTGACCTCTCTTGACCAGGTCAATCGCCATTTATCACACACTTGAAAACCGTGTGCTTCCCCTCTGTAACACTTACTATGGCTGACATTTTAAGTCCTCTGTGAGGACAAAAACCAAATCTTAATTTTGAATTTGATCTGTATTAGTCATCTGGGTCTGGCACAGCAGGTGGAATTTAATGTTCTAGTGGAGATGACTTCAAACAACTCCATCCCCGTTCCCAAGGCCAACTGCTCTTTTGCTGGAGATGCCATATTCCCTTCTTTCTGCTACAATTTCCTTCTAAAGGAAAAAACAAAAAGCAAAAAATACAAAATCCAAATGCATTAAGCTCCCTTAGAAAGGAAGGAACTGTAGGCAACATTTTGAGGTGGGGATATTTGTCTATTATATTCCTAGATCTCCCTTCTTGAGTTACAGATGATTTGTTCAATCTATCCTACAAACCAGTCCACTTAAAGAGCTCCTTCTAACTCCTGCTTCATTCTCTGGCAGATTCGTTCATAAGAGTATAAACAAATGGTAATCTTCATCTTGCATATCTCTTTGTAATATTTGCATTTTAGCACAGAGCAAAAACCTAAGGTGAAAGAATGTTTATGTGTGGGATTATAAACCACTGGGGAACCTTCCCACCCCAAGCAATCAAGATGCATAAATTCCTGGGCTGAGCAACATTCTGCTCTGCCTGGGGAGTCCCACATCCTAGGAAAAACCCACCTCCGATGTCAATCCAAAAAAATCAGGGCTGAGAGCAAAACAGTTTTCAATTCTAACTGCCGGCAGTATAGATGGTTTGCCTTCTGCAGTCACCCATGCTGGTTTTCCCAGACCACAGGGGAGGACAACCATGACATGGCTCTTGGGTTCGACCATCTATTACTGTATCATCACTCACAGTGGTCCAGCTTATGGGCCTTGATCATGAATCCTAACAGTCTGTTTGCTTGTGGATTAACTATTGTGTTCTGTATCAAGATAGCACTAGTTCAATTGTTTAAGGTAATAGACATCATGGTCCTGTTTCCCAGTAGCTGACATGGGATAAACGATGATCACAGCAAGTCAGAAACCCAGACATCATGGAAAAATGAGGCAAAATGAAGATGTTATTTTAATGGCAGGTGGAAGCACATGTCTGACTGGATTAAGGAGGTAAGTAACCAGAAAAGAGAGTACTTCACAGCATGCTGAGAAGAATCTGGGTTTGGTCATGACGGAGAAGAGGACGTGAAAGTACATATGGGGACCCGCTCTCCCCGCTAGCATCAAATGGGCAAGTTTCTAAATCAGTCAAAGTATTTTATCTCCCAAAAGTTACTGATACTCAGTTAAACATAACATCCACTGGGCACCTAGGTGGCTCAGTGGGTTAAAGCCTCTGCTTTTGGCTCAGGTCAGGATCTCAGGGTCCTGGGATCGAGTCCCACATCGGGCTCTCTGCTCGGCAGGCATCGTGCTTCCTCCTCTGTCTCTGCCTACATGTGATCTCTCTCTCTGTCAAATAAATAAATAAAATCTTAAAAAAAAATAACAGCCACTGGACAAACACACTATTGTCTCAGTGGCTTAATGAAACCAAGTAAAATGACATTTCCTGAGTCAGAAGCTATGACTAAATTGTCAAAAAGAATTTTGACAACAGGTTGGCCGTTTTCGTGGAGAGCTGATTGTTCCTACCGACAGTCATGCCTTCTGTAATGTGTCAGGTGATGTGTCCAATGACAGCAAGAAAATGTCAAAAATGGTCTTTCTAGCTTTTGGGTACTTCGATCTGAAAAATGGAGTTTGAAGATGACATCTTGAATTCTATGAAGATTTAATGAAAGTAAAGCAAACATAAAATAGAAGTTGCTGACTACTGGTGTCGTGCCCAAATGCAAACTAGACATTGTTCACCTGCTTGCACATATACGAACTCGGGCGCACTGCATTCAGACTGTGGGCTGTATATTCGCCCCCACCCCAAATTACCTTCCAGATCTGCTGTACACCTCACACACAACAAGGTGAGATGGGGTGGGATTTGCTACCCTGGGACGTTGAGGCTTTCACATTGAAAGTTTTAGTCACAGTTCAGTTGCCTCAAAATATGTAGAAGCAATTCGTGAGGTTTTTTGATTTCACAGCTATGGAAGAAGGTAGACCCCATAGACCAATGGTTATTACCATTGTCAGCCACGGAAGATGTTAAAGTGTTGACTTGCTGGGAAATTAGACTTTCAAATAATGACAAAGAAGGATGCCCTTCATTAATTTGAAAGTTAAGGGAGAATGAGAACAGGGAACAGGGTGACAGTCCTTACGATGTGCCCACTGCTTCTCCAGAACTGGTCGACAGTCCACAACCTTCGAGGGGGCCAGTGGGAGACTCAGAAAGAATAAACTGACCACACCTGAGTTACGCAAAGGTCTGCAGAGGCCATGCCAAAAACTCAACAAGACTGCCTAAGAATTAAAGAAAAAAAGAAAGTTGCCAGAAAAGGGAAAATGAATTAAATAGTACTTTCTAAACTTCTTTACTAAGATAGTAACTTGACTTGAAACCAACTTTGATTTCACAAGTTCAAATCACATTTGTGCTTCGAGAGCATGTTTCCTGAGAGAGAGAAAAGGTGCTGTGGGGTGTTTAAAAATGTCAACCACTCTGGGCACAGAGAGTCAGTGTGATGAATGTTTCAATGCAGAGGATCTAATTGACAAATAGTGGGACCCTCAAAACAAGCCCCTAGGTACAAAGTGGAGGGTCATTTGTGGAAAGCGGGAAATTAATTCCTACGAGTCTAAAACCTGCTGTGGCTAAGAAGGAAAGTCCTCAGTTGCTTGCACCAAAGCCCTTGTTGAGAGGATCGTTAGCTTGATGTCATCATGCAGGGCTGAGACCAGCAATCAGTTTCTTGTGGATCTGACAAGTCCAGAGCTGCAACTCCAAGTGAAATTTGTGTTTGACTGTACTTAATTTTCCTCCTACGCACAAGGAGAGAAGGTTGCAGACACTCCAGAGAAGTTTTTTGCACAAGGAAATGCCTGGTAAAAATACCCTACGGTACCACAGAGCAGAAAGCAACAACCAGTATTGGTTTTTTTAATCAAATATAGGTAATATCTGGTTAGTCCTGTTTTTATGTATTTCCTTTCTAAAATTTTCACATTTACAAATGTTAGGAATACCCAACACAGCCAACAGAGGGTTTAACAAAAGTACCCAGAAACAAAAACAAATGCTATAAAATATTGTTATATTTCTATTATATATATTTGACTCATCAGTCCTATTTAATTACTATTAATTGACACTATTAACTCATACTATTATTCGTGGGTTTTTTTTAATTCTATTGATTTGTTGGAGAGAGAGAGAGAGAGAGAGAGAGAGAGAGAGAGAGAGAGAGAGAACAAGTGGGGAAGGGCAGAAGGAGAGGGAGCAAGAATACAGAGCAGACTCCACAGTGAACACAGAGCCCAATGCGGGGCTCGATCCCATGACCTCGATCCCATGACCATGAGACCATGAGCTGAGCCCAAACCAGGAGTTAGATGCTTACCCGACGGAGTCACCCAGGCGCCCCAATCTATTATTTAAATAGCATTTATAAAATAGAAAAGTAAATAATACAGAATGCCATCACAAATAAATACCAATGTTTCCTAATTTTGTTAATGCAATAACAAATAAGCGCACCATCACTGATTATATATAATGCTGTCCTGTTTGTTTTATCTGGTATGGTTCTATCTTGAGTCGTGTCCCTGGAAAGGTGGTCATTCTGGGGCACTCTGATCACCAAGGTTCTATCAGGAAAGTCACTCTCTCCTCCTGTTGCACACCTTCCTTCCCTTATATCTTTCCAGATAATTTCAGATCCACATCCAATGCTACTCCATCAATAAAGGCTTTTATAATCAAAGTGATAAAAAAAAAAAGCAATAACCCTCTGCAGCCTCCACACTCTCTGGATATAACTTTTCTACAATTTGGTAGGTATTATAGATACTAGCAGGCATGGAAATCTTCCTCATTAAATACAGATGGGCCAGAGTTAGGAGCCAGGCCTCAGGTACCTTCTTAAGCTTCCAGCTCCTCTCATAAGTAGAGCCATTAATTGATGATGACTGAATTTGTCTTTGTTGCATTTGACAATTGAAGAGAACAAAACAACTAAAGTCCAATCAGCAGCTCTACCGCCTGCATGCAGGTAAAGACAGCAGTTGTAAACCTTACCTGTTTCCTGTTTACCAGAATCTGTGCAAGACTGGATACTGGTTTATAAAATACAGCCACGTGGTTTGACCACCCTCCATGTCCTGACCTCTATCCAAAAGAATTAAGATGAAGCCACTCAGATTAGGTCTTTTGTTTTATTAATTTAATGTTACAATAGACAGGCTATTGATGATCTAAATAAAGAGCTATCACATGAAACAAATCCTATGCACGGAATTTATGTGTAAACAGCTGGGAAGAATGAATCAGTTGTATTTGGTGGTGGACTTATACCTACGTCCAAACAAAGAAGGTGGGAAAACATTAATCCCAGTGGAAAACCCAAGAAAAGGCTCCCACTGTTGGATGCACATCAGAGTAAGTACAAGAGATGAATTCAAGGGCTTGGGAAAGAATTCTGGGAGAAGAGAAACAACTAATGTTGGGGAAAATAAGAAAGCCCCGGAGATGTCTCTTCCTGATCACCATTAAAAACGGCTTCAAGTCTCTAAAAGTCAATTGAATTAGGGCAGTGGTTTGAGAGGGTAAGCAAGTTTTGTGCAGAAAGAGATATGGGAAGATGATGACTAATGCTCAAAGGGTAAGATTTATCGCTGCAATTTCAAGGAGAGAAAATCTGGGGAAGGAGACACCAGGAGAATAGTGTGGAGCTGGGAGGTAATTGCAGACCGAGGAGATGCCTTGCAAATGAGACTCTCTCAAACACGAGGGGAAGGAAAATGAAAGGATATATGCGGATTATGAGAAAATTGAAGAGGAGTTTGATTTTTGTTCATGTTGCTATCATTATTTTTGCAACGAGTCCAAGTTTCTCAACAAGAGAAAGAAAAACAGCAATCCCTGACGACTGCCTACAGTAAGAGGCTAGAGAGGATATTTTTCAGGTTAAAAAAGAAAAACTTCGATAGAAGAGTCAGAAGCAGTTTTCATGCAGAACAACTGAATGAGAACAGACATATGCAGGGAGAGTCATAGCAACGAATTTTTTGAGTGGTATTAGGATTTGGTTTCTCTGTTTCTACATATCTATCAATCATACATGTGTGCACACATGCCCCATGAAACAGCCAAGATGAGGCCTAATTTCTTTATTATCTCAATTATTTTAGTGAATTAATGCCGAAGGGGAGGGGGAACATATATACGGTCACTTAATAAAATGTATTAATAAGTTCATTTCAAAGGCAATTCTTCAAACACTGAAATTATTGTTTTCTCAAACATTTTGAGAATTACAGGCCCACAGTATTCAGAAACGATTAGAATGAACTCACGTCTTATATCCAGAGGTCACATACAACGAAGTCTTTTTTTAAGTCACTGTGTCTCGCAAGCAATGAAAATGTTACTTTTTGGTTGGAAATTCTAGAGTCTGTGTCTCATGAATAAACTCGATTTGGTCACTATTTCACACTATTTTAATACTGTGCGATTTTTACAGTATCATTTGGAAAATTGAGGACACTGTAAAAAAGCCTGATATTTAGAGAACAAAGGAAAACATAATCAGTTATTCCCTGATGCCTTCGGTTTGTCTTTCTTGCTCTTCTTAATTCGACATATTCTTCTCTAATTATTCTAAATTTCTTTTATGTGGGTCGACTTTCTCCTTTCCTTGAGATACAAGGTCTTCAGGACTTTTCTGTACCTTCTGTCTACCTCTAGTACAATTTTTATTTGTTCTTCTCAAGTAATTTGCTGATAGACAACTCTATTGTTTCTGGGAGGCAAGTCATTATCTTTAAAACTCATCCTAACATTCCACGTAAAAGGTCAGATATAAAAGTAGCATCAAAATTATCTATACCATCAAAACAGATCACACGCAGTTTATAGGTCAACTGTATCAATTATTATGTATGAGGTTAGAAGCTTAGGATGGAGCTTGTCAACAGGAATATGAGAAGGCTCGACACTCCAACATATATATATATATATTTAATTCTAAAGTGTACAGAGATACAAAAAAGTTCCCTCCTATTCTGTTACTCGTGGTGGTAAAAGCATACATCTTAGGGGAGCTGGGTGGCTCAGTCAGTTGAGTGCCTCCCTTTGGCTCAGGTCATGATCTCAGGGTCTTGGGATTGAGCCCCATGGCTCAGTGGAGAGTCTGCTTCTCCCTTCCCCCACTAATGTATGTGCTCTCTCTCTCTGTCTCTCTTCCTCTCCCTCTCAAATAAATAAATAAAATATCAAAGAAAAACAAACTTACATCTTAAAATGTTATTCTACGCCTAATGTCCCTTTGCTACAACTCTCATTTTTCACATCATGTTCATTTATTTTTCGCTTTATTTATTATTATTATTGTTGTTGTTGTTATTGTTATTATTGTCATTTCTGTGTGTCCTCTGGCAGGGTGCGAAGAGGTCTGCTGGGAAGTAAGCTGCTGAAACAGCAAATATTTTGCACCGTGACTCAAAAAACTGAAGTATTTAAAGAGAAGCTCCATTTTCCAAATGTCAAACACATCAGGTGGACATGATTTTATGCATTTAGCAAGTCAATTTCCTCAGACAGTTTAAGCAGAGGCGTGTGAATTATTTACGCTGCATACGGATGGAAAGGAGATGCCACTTTTTGTTGAATGTGGTGGTTTAAGGATACATGGAATAGCGATTTCCCAGAAAATAAGAGAGAAGTGAATCGTTTTTTCTTTGCAACCTCCGAGCCTATGAAAGCTATGCTTTCAGGCATTCCTTTTAATGTAAGTCTTTCTGATGTATAATAGGAACGACTAACAATTTATCTCCAACTGAAAAAAATGGAACCTCTCAAGGGCATTTCACGGCTTTCCACATGAACAAATGCAAAAGGATTATGCTTTGGGGCTCTCTTTTGAGGGTGCGGGGAGAATTCCCTCAAATTTAAAAGGACTGGATAAATGTCTTGCCATCTGCGGACTATTTGACGGAGAATAAGACAGATCCGTTCCAGGACCCAAACTGTGGGCTGAGCAATCGATTTCTCTGACTGAGAACCCGTGAGGTCAAGCCAGTGCCTCCATCTTATTTCATGTTTTGGAGAGTCTGATGAAAACAGAAGCATGAGAAAAACACTTTGAGAAGGCTTTACACTGATGGTGCGACAATTCGAGACATACAGTCAATATCACTTTTGGTTTTTCAGGAAAGATCTTTCAGAGAAGTCTGAGCATTCCCGGCTCCCCTTCATTCCCCCAACACCCCACCCTTAGTCCACAGTCTAAATCATCCTTGTACTTCTCTGAGTTAGATCCCTGGGGAGATTTTTATTTAAAGATATACATCATGGTACAGCTCAGTCGTTATTAATCTAGAGGAGTAAGATGCACAAGAGATCTCATCTGAGATCATAAAATAGATGAAAACTGTGATGGCTTTGTTGGGAGCCGTCTTTTGTGGGCTCCCGCCCTGCTTGCACCTGATGACCAGTACCGCGGTGGCCTCCCAGGGGTCCGGAGCGAGCCCCTTTATCACAGTGCATTGGGTTGTGGCTGTCCTTCTGTTTCAAACAAAAATCTCCTTCAGGTGCCATGCTTCCTATGACCAAGCAATAAACTCTAGAACATCAGTGGTTGTTTTAGACGCCGAGATGAAAGTGAAAGCAGACCCAGGAATACCTAGATTTCCCTCCTAACATCTGTGCTTTTTGTGCAGTTTGACTTCCTAAAAGCTTCTGGAAAATACAGCTGGACTAATACTGATATTGTTGTTTGATGAGTACTTTTTCTTTTGAAAAAAAGATCTGTGGGGGCGCCTGGGGGGCTCAGTCAGCTAAGCTTCTGCCTTCGGCTCAGGTCACGATCCCAGAGTCCCGGGATTGAGCCCAGGATCAGGCTCCCTGCTCAGCCAGAAGCCTGCTTCTCCCTTTCCCTCTGTGGGCCTCTCTGCCTACTTTGTCCTCTCGTTCTCTCTCTCTCAAATAAATAAATCTTTTAAAAAATATATAAAACTAGGGATGCATCTTCCTCATTTCTGTATTTGTGAAAATAACCACTCTGGAGTGGGCAGGTGATGCTGTCCTCAACAGAGCTCGTCCTGAGGTGCGTCCAGCCCCAGGGGTGAGCTGCACGCAGCTGACTGGAGCCTGCAGAAAATTCCAGAAGGTTCAGGGCCCTTGGGCTGAGTGCTCCTGGCACAGCGCTGCTGTCTGACTCCAGGTCTAAACAAGTCAGAAGGAACGCAGATGCCTTCAGGAGGCTCCCAGGCAGGCCCGCTCATGCATTTCGTTTCCCTGCTGCCCCTTAGAGACCTTCAGCACTGTGGCCTGAACAGTGGCCTTTAACAGAAGACAGACGTAATGGGACAGAACAGGCTGACTTTTTAATAGACCCTCCAGGGGCTATAATCGCTCTTTGTAAGTTTTTATTTTTATTTTTTAAAGATTTCATTTATTTATTTGACAGAGAGAGAGATCACAAGTAGGCAGAGAGGCAGGCAGAGAGAGAGAGAGGAGGAAGCAGGCGCCCCCCTGAGCAGAGAGCCCGATGCGGGCCTCGATCCCAGGAACCTGAGATCATGACCTGAGCCGAAAGCAGAGGCTTTAACCCACTGAGTCTCCCAGGTGCCCTGCTCTCTGTGGGTTTTAAAAGACAACTGATTTCTTATCAACAAGATAAAAATTTAATTACCAAAAAAAAAGTCCAATCCTACCATTATTCAGTTTCACATTCTTTTTTTTTAAGATTTTATTTATTTATTTGACAGAGAGAGAGATCACAAGTAGGCAGAGAGGCAGGCGGAGAGAGAGGAGGAAGTAGGCTCCCTGCCGAGCAGAGAGCCCGATGCGGGCCTCGATCCCAGGACCCTGAGATCATGACCTGAGCCGAAGGCAGAGGCTTTAACTCACTGAGCCACCCAGGCACCCGAGTTTCACATTCTTTAATACAAATTTGTATATTGCTTATAACCTGAAGGCCAAAGTTCTTGATACTGTTATTGAAAGCTTTTCCAAACCCTGCCTTTAACATATTTTTTTCACTTTTATGCTATGCACTAACCTTGCCCCAAACCTAATATTTTTATTGAGTACAAATAACTTCTCACTCAGGCCTTTCTCTCTGTTTTGCCATCAGCTCCCATCACAGCCTTTGATGTCCTTCTAACTGCCCCTCTCCTGTCCTGCCTGCTGTCTAGGCTAAGAAGTCATCCTGGACAAAGCTGCCTTGAGCCCCCAGGCCTAGCTACTCCCTCCTCCACATGGGTTTACCAACAGATAGTAAGTGGATGCCTACCTACCCCAGGCCCTGTGTTCAGCCCCGAGATGCAGTGTTGAACAAAACAGACAGAAGTCCCAGTCTGCAGGGGATTATGCTCCAGCAGGGAAAACAGTCAAATATAGATAAACCAGTAGGAATTCGGCATCGTGCCAGAAGCTGTAAGGGCCAAGGAGAGTTACATGGAGAGGGGACAGAGTGACTGGAGCTCAGAAGCTGTGAGCAGGTGACTACGAGGGAGCAGAGGCAGGCACGGGAGGGGAGAATGCTCCAGACAGACAGCACAGCACGTTGGAAGGCAGCATGGGAAGAAGAGAGCCCTCGCTGGGAATGCCGGGGTCCCTGGAGAGACTGATGTGCACGAGTAGGGGAGAAGGCCCCGGGCAGGGCATGGAACAGTGGATTCCTTCCCAGTGTGCACAGGGCCGAATGGCATGATCTGATGCACGGCTGGGAAGGCAGGAGGCTCGCAGCACGGGCAAGGAGCCAGGAGCTGACCGGGCAGTGATCCAAGTGAGTGATGCAAGCCCTGGGAAGAAGGCAAGAGTGGCTCGAGGTCCGATTTACAGGAAAGTAGGACGGCGGAATCGCT
>PITA01020304.1:0-34940 GCA_004023965.1 Spilogale gracilis
TTCAGACGTTGCAGAGTTTATCTTGCTGTTATTGTTGGAGGAGCCCACTTTCAAATGATATAGGGGGATTGGAACTGGTTGTATATAGGGGTAGTATCGAATAGGGATGTGGGATTGACTTGGAGTTTGTATCTACATGTACACGTAAAAGAGAGAATAAAGGAAAGAGGAGAGAAGAAAGGGAGAAACAGAGAGAGCTTTTTGTCGATGTTCTTTGTCTCTCGTGGCGGTCCAGAAGTGGGAAATATCACATTTCAGGCTGGTTTCATGGGTGTTCACGGTGGTCTTGTAGTGGTTTTTTTGTTGGAATTCAGCTCTCTTCAGGGAACTCCCTGAAATGCGGTCACCTGGCCTTCCGCCATCTTGTCCCTTGAAGTTCACTTTTTTTATATGTTTGAGTCATTTGTATTACCTTTCTGTGAATTGTCTGGTTAAATGATTTGTCCATTTTTCTGTTGGGTTGTATTTTTCTTTCTTTATTGCAGGTGCTCTTTTTTTATATAAGGAAATTAACCCTTTGTGATATGAATATACAATGATTTTCCTCAAGTAGTCATTGCTATTACTTTATAACTCTTCCCATGCAGAATTTTTAAAAATATGACTTTTGAATACTTTATAAACCATTCTTTGGTTGTCTCTTCACTTTCTGGGTAATGTCCTTGAAGCACACAATTTTTTAATTTTAATAAAGTCCAGTGTACCTATTTTTTTCTTTTCTTGCTTATGCTTTTGGTGCCATATCTAAGAAAATAATGCCTAATGTAAGGCCATAGAGATTTTTCACCTATGTTTTCTTATAAGATTTAGCTCCTGTATCTAGGTGTTGACCCATTTTCAGTTAATTTTTATATACAGTGATACTTGTGTTTTAAATTTGTTTATAAACTCCAGGTGCCCCAGAACTGTTCATTAGAAACTATTACTTCCCCAGAATTCCTCAAGAATTGTCTTGACAGCCTTGCTAAAAATCATTTTGCCATAAGTATATGGGTTTTTTCTGGACTCTCAGTTCATTCCATTCATCTATATATCTATTCTTAATGCCAGTACCACCTAGTCTTGAATACTCTAGCTCTGAAGTAACTTTGAAATGGGTTATTATGTGTCCTAATTTTGAACTTTTTTTGGTTATATATCTGAAATAGTCTTTAAAGAATAACTGACATACAACATTGTATTAGCTTCAGGTGTATAACATAATGGTTTGATATTTATATATATTACGAGATAGTCACCCCAATAAGTCCATCACCATACAAAATTATAACAGCATTGTTGGCTATATTCCCTATGCTATATATTATATCCCTGTATCTTATTTATTTTATAACTGGAATATTGTACTTTATTTTCAACACTGTTTTAGTTCTTTAGGGCCTCTTGCAATTCTCTATGAACTTGAGGACCAGATTTTCCATTTCTGCAAAAAGGCAATTGGGATCTTGACAGGGATTATATTGAATTAGAAGGTTAATCTGGGGGAGTACTGTCATCTTAACAATATTAGATATTCCAATCTATAAACATGGGTATATTTCAATTCCAGTCTTCTGTAATTTCTTTCAATGGTGTTTTGTTTTTCACTATGAGTCATCCACTTCTTTTGTAACATTTAAGTATTTTATTCCTTTTAATACTATTATAAATGGAATTATCTTCTTTAGTTTTGGATTGTTATTACTAATGTATAGAAACACAACCATTTTCTATATTGATCTATATCTCTACAAGGTTGGTAAGCTCATTTATTAGCCCTACTGGATTTGTGGATTCTTCAGAATTTTCTCTATATAAAATAATGTCATCTGCAAATAGAAACAGTTTTACTTCTTCTTTAAAAAAAAAAAAAGATTTTATTTATTTATTTGACAGAGAGAAATACAGCAAGAGAGGGAATACAAGCAGGGGGAGTGAGAGGGAGAAGCAAGTTTCCCACCGAGCAGGGAGCCTGATGTGGGGCTCGATCCCGGGTCTCTGGGATCATGACCCGAGCCAAAGGCAGTTGCTCAACCAACTGAGCCACCCAGGCGCCCCAGTTTTACTTCTTTTTTAACCTAGATTCGTTTTATTTCATTTTCTTGCCTAATTGCCTTGGCTGGAAACTCTAGTACAATGTTGAATAGAAGTGATGGTAGCAAAGAAGACATCCAAACAGCCAACAGACACATGAAAAAATGTTCAACATCCCTCGGCATCAGGGAAATACAAATAAAAACTACAGTGAGATACCACCTTACACCAGTTTAGAATGGCTAAAATTAACAAGTTAGGAAATGATAGATGTTGGCAAGGATGTAGGGAAAGGGGAACCTTCCTACACTGTTGGTGGGAATGCAAGCTGGTGCAGCCACTCTGGAAAACAGTATGGAGATTCCTCAAAAAGTTGAAAATAAAGCTACCCTATGACCCAACAATCGTACTCCTAAGTATTTACCCTAAAGACACAAAGGTAGTGATCCAAAGGGGCACATGCACCCAAATGTTTATAGCAGCAATGTCCACAATAACCAAACTATGAAAAGAACCTAGATGTCCATCAGCAGATGAATGGATAAAGAAGATGTGGTATATACAATGGAATACTATGCAGCCATCAAAAAGAATGAAATCCTGCCATTGGCAATGACCTGGATGGAACTGGAGGGTATTACACTGAGTGAAATAAGTCAATCAGAGTAAGACAATTATCATATGATCTGATATGAAAAATTTGAAAGGCAGGGCGGGGGGGTCGTAGGGGGTAGGGACGGAAAAAAATGAAACAAGATGGGACCAGGGAGGGAGACAAACCATAAGAGACTCTTAATCTCAGTAAACAAACAAGGGGGGTGGGGGGAAGGATAAGGTGGCTGGATTATGGAAAAAATAAAAATTAATATAAATAAATAAGTGATGAGAGCAAACATATTTCCAATATTTTTAACTTCTAATTTCCCCCCAAATTATAAAGGTAATTGCATTAGCTAGGAAAATGTGGGAGAAAATAGTAGTCATCATTTTTTTAACTGTTTGTTAATGGGAGTGCTTCTAATATTTTCTGTTGAACATAAGCTGGCTTGGGGGTTAAAACAGATTTATGTTAGGGTAGTGCATTCTATTCTTATTCTTTTATAAACCGCTTCAACTCAAAAGTAGTTTTAAATTTTTATCAAATTCTTTTTTTTTTATTAAAGATTTTATTTATTTGACAGAGAGAAACACAGCCAGAGAGGGAACACAAGCAGGAGGAGTGAGAGAGGGAGAAGCAGGCTTCCCGTGGAGCAGGGAGCCCAATGCAGGGCTCGATCCCGGGTCTCCGGGATCATGACCTGAGCCGAAGGCAGTGGCTTAACCAACTGAGCCACCCAAATGCCCCATTCCTTTGCCTAATATTTTATTTAGTATTATTTCATCAATATTTATAAGTGAAATTAATGGGCATTTCTTTTCCCTATCATCTTTGTCAGATTTAGTATCAAAATTATTCTTGCTTCATATAAAGAATTTGGAAGGTTTCTTTCTGTATGTGCTGGAATAACTTAAATTTCGGAATTTTCTGATCCTTAAAGTTGTAGCATAACAACTTATAAAAAGTGATTTGACTGTGTGGGATAGCTCTTTATACTTTCTTTTACAGTAATTGACTTGTTTAGACTTTCAGTTTCTTTAGAGATCAGTTTTGGTATATTACAACTTCTTAAAAACAAATCTATTTTTTTTTAAAGATTGTATTTATTTAACAGAGAGAAACAGAGCCAGAGAGGGAACACAAGCAGGGGGAGTGAGAGAGGGAGAAGCAGGCCTCCTGCCGAGCAGGAAGCCCGATGTGGGACTCGATACCGGGTCTCCGGGATCATGACCTGAGCCGAAGACAGTTGCCCAACCAACTGAGCCACCCAGGTGTCCCAAAACAAATCTATTTTATCTACAATTTACAAATTATTGCATCAAGCATATTTGTGCCTTTTTTCTTAATTAACTCACTTAAAAGTTTATCTTTTTCTTTTTTTTTTTTAAGCAACCTGCTCTTGGGTTATTTAATTCTATTATTTTTTATTTTATAATTAAGTAGTTTCTACTTTTATTTTTTTAAACTCTTCTCTTTGTTTTTTTAAATTTATGTTGTTGATCCTTGTTTAATTTCATTTGGATGCTTCATTTGTTTTCATTCTTTCTTCTTAGTTACTATGATGAAAATTTCTAGCTGCTTTGTAATTTATTTACCTGTGAATAAGACTTAGTTTGGAATATTTATAAAGGTATATGCTAGGATATGTTTGTGTCAGCATGACCTAAAATATATGCAATTTATATCTGCTTAACAAACAAAATCATTTAAGCAGGCACTGATCGCCAATGACAAAATTGGTCAAACTTAATGCCTGACATAACTTTAGTTTGCCAAGGGATGCCTAGATCCTGAACTTTATGTAAACTTTTTGTGCTGTAACTTGTTTGCTCCATCTCAGACCCTAACTCCCCCCATGTGCCTAACCACCAACTAAAATTTCCTGCCTTGATCTTCCTTCTTTTATAATATTCGACACAGTTCATTAAGTTCAAGACCCGCCCCCCCCTTGCAATTTTAGTATACCCCTTCTTCTTTCCACGGCCACCTGTCCTATGGTCTCTGCCTATAAAGGTTTTGCTTGCCCACTTCTCAGAGATGTTTCTGGCTTAGGTTTTGATTATCTTTCTATTGCAGTAGTCCCCCTTAATGAACTCTTGCCTTGCTAATGTCCAGACTCACATTTTTGCTTTGACACCAGAAGAGCTTGAAAGATAACTTTGATTCTAGAACTTCATTGATTTTTGGATTTTAGTTTTGTTGCTAGTGATTTTTGCTTATTAAATAGGATATTTACATATTTAGTAGGTTTTTGGAATCCCCTAGTACAATCCCTAGCTATTTTAAGCAAAATGTGACATGTTACAAAAATATTTAAAATGTGTCCTCTGAGCACTGCTTTAGCAATACGACATAGGTTCCAATATGTAGTGTTTTTATTATTGTTTTATCTAAATAACTGCAGTTCTATTTTTCCCTTGGGCCTAAGAGCTGTTTAACCCAAGATATTTTATTTTCAAGTGGGCCTTTTGTTACCTTCTAGTTTTACTGTATTGCTACTGGAGAGATTTATCTGTTTTTTTGTTTTTTGTTTTCTTTTTGGGTTTGTTTTGGTTTTTTTTTTTTTTGGAATTTATTGAGATTTCCTTCTTAATTAGGAACATAAATACGAGGTATATTCTCTGATTTCAAAATCACAGAATTTGACATATACCAGTTAACTCTACTGTATTATGTTATTTAAGTCCATTGTACCCTTTTTTGTTTTTTTGTATGCTTTATCTGTCATGAACTTGAGGGATGAACTGAAGTATCCTGCCACTAATGTGCTTCTGTCTACTTCTCTGTATAGACCTTAACTTTTGCTCAAGGACTATGCTTATACTGATGCTATATTATTTGTACATAGATTTCGCTGTTATGTCTGTGAATTGCATCCTTCTGCATATGATGTGCCCTTAACTTATTTAATGCTTTTTCTCCTCTTATGTTTCAGTTTCTTTCTTTATAATGTAGAATTATTTTTGTTTTGTATCCAATCTGACTTTTCCCCCTGTTACTGCATGAGTTTAACTCATTTATAATTGTTACATGTATTTGCCATCATTGATATGAAAGATATGTTTAGTCATGGTTATGTCATGTTATATTGTACAGTTCATGCTTTTTTTTTTAAGTAAATTCTTTTTTTTTTTTTTTATGACTCTATCCATTTATTTGACAGAGAGAGAGATCACAAGCAGGCAGAGAGGCAGGCAGAGAGAGGAGGAAGCAGGCTCCCTGCCTAGCAGAGAGCCCAATGCGGCCTGACCCCAGGACTCTGAAATCATGACCTGAGCTGAAGGCAGAGGCTTTAATCCACTGAGCCACCCAGGCGCCCTTCCTGTTTTTGTTTAACTACATTCTGGATCAATTCTTCAGATATATCTTCTGGTTTGCAAATTCTCACTTGAGTTATCTAATCTATTTAATCCCTTCACAGTTATTTGTTTGTTTGTTTTTTGCTGCCAACAATTGTATTTTTTACTTTCTGGTTTCTTTTGGATTATTCCCAAAATGTTTTTGAAAATTCCTGGATGTTTCTAATTAAATGATCACTTTTTTTTTTTTAATGATCACTTTTTAAATTGCATGCTTTAAACAGTTCACACATAGCTGTTTTATGTTGTACATAATTATAATTACAATCCTTGAAATTTTTAGGGAATCTAAATCTGCTGTTTGTTTCTGCTGACTCTCACTCATGGTTATTGCCTTCTTGTATTTTTGGCAATCTTGTTTCTGAGTTTTTTGCTTAATCATACTGTCGGGGTCCTCTGGACCAAACTTGAAGAGCTTTCCTCTAGACAGTGTTTGTTTCTATTTCTGTCAGTAAAACCAAGACTACTTCAGTCCTCTTTGGGTTTTGGCTTAGAGTGTCCTAGGTACAGCTTATCCAGATAGCTGCCATTCCAAGGGCTGGTACCCAAAACAATTGTGTTGCTATAGAAATATTTCCTCAGGCCAGAATGGCTCTTCCTGGCTTCCTGAAGCCAGGCAGCTTCCTGTTACCCTGGCTATCTACACTGTTTTCCAAGTCAAGGGGAATTTTGCTATGACCCAGTATTTTGTGTGAGCACTTGTTTGACTTTTCCCCAGGCAATGGAGATAGGCCAGTACAAGGATGTTCACAATGCAAAGTCTCTCTTCTCCCCCCAGTCACAGATGCAGAATGTTTTCTGCAAGTACAACTCCTCTATGTGATACATATGCTGTGATATTTTCTCAGCTTCTTGGAACCATGTGGATCCAGAGAAGCTCCTGCAACCAACCTATGAACTGCATTCCTGTCTTTAAAATTAGATATTCAGGCTCTATACAAGAGATTTAAGCTATGTCCTTAACTTTGAAGCAGTATATTTTGCTACTTAACTCTAATCCTGACCCCAAGCCAATCTGAAACCCTAAATCTAATGAGATCTTTCTAAAATTTGCATTCTTAACATCCTCCCATACTCTCACTCCCACCAACTTTTTTTATAATTTAAGCATTTGTCTATACTTTTTCTTATTCTATTCTTTACTTTTGGGTGATTTAGCCTCCAAAAGGAAAAATGCTAACTTTACACTACTATCTTCAAATAATAAGTCCTGCTACATTCTCTGTGATAACATTGTTTTTAAGAATATCACATGAACTGTAAGACTCATGCTTGACAATTTGTCTTCACTTATACTCAATTATCAGGTGCAGTCCATCTCTATTTAAAATATTTCACAACACTTTACTTTTAGTGTTGCTACTATTGTGTGGTCTTATATCTCCAATGTTGGAAGAAAGGTTAAGAATTTTGGAAGCACTAAAGCAAAAATATAATGATGAATACAGTAATGAAAATATTAAAATTCAGAATACCATAAATATAAAAAATGAATAGAACCCTCATTTTCAGATAAGAGGTAAATGTGATAATTTAACCCCCATTAATAATAATTAATAAACAAGTAAAAAGTAAAAAATATATGAAGCATGACAGTGAATATCTGAAAATTAGCAATGTAGTTATTTTTTTCATACTGTTCTATCTTCTAAGAAACTTTGTCAAGTTTTGGCAAGAAATTAATGAGGCTTTGATTTCAATTTCTTTTTTTTTTTTTTAAGATTTTATTTATTTATTTGACAGAGAGAAACACAGCGAGAGAGGGAACACAAGCAGAAGGACTGAGAAAGGGAGAAGCAGGCTCCCATCGAGCAGGAAGCCTGATGTTGGGCTCGATCCCAGGTCTCCAGGATCATGACCTGAGCCGAAAGCAGTCGCTTAACCAACTGAGCCACCCAGGCACCCTCAATTACTAACATAACACCATAACCTCCAGTAAACCAATTAAATTTTTCATTAATACAACAAAAAATATAGTACAGGATTAAATAATTATTTTTGCTAAAGTCAGAAAGACTTTAAACCTATCAATATTTTATTCAGAGTTGTGTACCTTATATACTAAATGGGGTAGTTCTCACTGTTGTCAAAAGGTTTGTAAAAACTAGGTAGAAAGTTGTAGAAAATATGCTCAGAGAAAGCAAAACAAGCTATTGGCAAATTTCCATTGTCAACTTATTTGACATTGCATAACTTACGTCAATGGCACTTAACGTGAAAGAGGAATTACTGTTCTGTCCTCCTGCTAGCAAATATTTTATTTAGAGTTTCATGAAGCCACTAATCGGTAACGCCTAGAAAATGAATCAGTTCTTATAGATACAAGGTATAAGGAGAAGTGCTAGAGGACTCTATTCTACTGAGAACTTTATTTATTTATTTATTTATTTATTTATTTATTTATTTATTTATTTTTAGGTAATCACTATTTTGTGAGCTATAACATAAACTGGAAATGGTAAGATGGATTCAGTTTTGATACTGGCTAGTTATACATAACAAGGAATACAAGCTGTGCTTCATAAGGAAAAATTGGTGGTCAATGATATGCCTCCTGGTATTTTTTGAAAGAAACTATAAAAAAGAAGAAAGTGAACAAACTGAATGGTGGTCACTGAGTGTTCAAATCCCCAGTGTGCTGTGTAAAGCCACCCTCTCTGTGGATGATGGTGTTTGTTGCTTATGGTCATTCCTTTTCTCTGTCTCATCCCTTTACAGAATCATGATTTTGTTCAGGTATCCAGTACCTACAAGCTACAAGAGTGGTCAGGCTCATGCCCAACCCCAAGGAATAAATCATGATTGATCATAAGATGATGTCTCTCGTTCTGCTTGGCAAGGATGCTTTAGTAATGGTATGTGCTATAATACTAAGAGTACAGTGGAGGGTTCTTCTAGGAGATTTCTGTGATCTTAAAAGAGAGATGTGAGGCTAGAGGGAGGCAAAATGGTAGAAGAGTAGAGGGTCTCATTTCATCTGGTCCCTTGAATTTAGCTAGATAACTATCAAATCATTCTGAATACCTATGAATTCAACCTCAGATATAAGAAAAGAATTGCTAGAATTATACAAATAGAAAAGCAACCACTTTTTGTAAGGTAGGAGGTATTGAAAAGTGAATCTGATGGGATATTGTGGAAGATAAATGTAGGGGGAGGGAGCCTCTGTAAGTTGGCTAATGGAACATGATACAGCCCTGGAGAGCAAAATTGGAACCTTTAGAAATCTGCTCCAGTGACAGATGTCCCTGCCTGAAAGGTACTCATGTGGTGAAAGGCACGGGGGGGGGGGGGCAGAAACCTAGGTGGGACAGTGCAGTCTCAGGATCCCCGGGGTCATGGAAAGAATGGAGGTGCCTGAGCCTGCAGAGTTCCCAAACATTGGCGTGGGGAAACCCATTAGGGTCAGTGAGCCCAGGAGCCAGCTCTCAGCTCCATTCACCATAAACCACAAACCTGGCATGACTGGGAGATACTGCTCCATGTGGGTGTCCTGCAACAGACAGAAAAGTAGTGACTCTCCACCTTCTCACCAGAGGCATGACACGGGAGTATACATGACCAGGTGATGGCTCTCCATGTGGGGGCCCTGCGAAGGACCAAAGCACTGTGACCCTCAGCCTTCCCCCGGGGGAGGGGTGTGCATGCAAATGGTAGGAGTCTACAGAGTTTTGCACACATGAAAGTGAAGACTACTTATTCCTGTGAGTTTACTGAAGACAGGGACCATGATCTTTCAGCCCTGGGGCTGGAGATCAGGGTACAGCCATTTTTATTTTCATCCTCTAAAGAGGCATGGAAAGCCTTCAGGGAACAAAAGCCACATAGAGCAACCAGTAGCAGCTTACACTGAGCCCATTATAAAGACCTATTTAGCCAGTTCCTGGTATCAAAACCCAGAAAAACAAGGGTGAGCCAGATTAGGTGGAAACGCCCAATCAATTAATCCCCTTAACCTCCTGGATCTTGAGCAATGGAAATGCAAATTAAGAATGGTCAGCTGGGGCACTTGGGTGGCTCAGTGGGTTGAGCCTCTGCCTTCAGCTCAGTTCATGATCTCAGGGTTCTGGGTCCGAGGACCGCATCGGGCTCTCTGCTCCACAGGGAGCCTGCTTCCTCCTCTCTTTCTGCCTGCCTCTCTGCCTACTTGTGATCTCTCTCTCTGTCAAATAAATAAATAAAATCTTAAAAAAAAAAAAAAAAAAAAAAGAAGCGGTGGCCAGTTCCCAGTATCAAACTTAGGACCAGGTGGAGATGCCCAAGCAGTTAATCCTCTTAACCTCCTGGATCCTCAACAATGGAGATGCAAATTAACTCTAGGCAGCTATGTGACTGCAGTCAGCTTGTGGCTTATGGTTTTGTTCTATAAAAGCTAGCTTGCCAGACTAGGTGTGGTTGTTCTCTCCATAGAAACGGCCCTGACCAGTCAGTATGATTCTCAATGCTCGGAGTGAAATAATAGCTTTGCTTGACTTTCGCTTTTGTATCAGCCTTGTTACTTTGACCATGGATCCTAACACCCAGCCCCCCAGAAAGAGGCAGTGTAACTCTGCCCAGGCAAAGACATGTGAAAATCAGCATGGCTGGCCCCTCGTCCAGAAGACAAGGAGAATCAACCAGTCAATACCAAGTTTCCAGAGCACATAAGACTGCAAAACTCCAGCAGTAGGGGAAAATAGTATAGAATTCAAGATTTTTATTCATGATTCGTTTACCTTTCAGTTTAAAATTTTCCTTTTCTTAATTCTTTGTTTTCCTTTTCAACTACTTTCTTATTTTATCAACTCTTTGTTTTCAAGTCTTTTTTTAGCTCTCATTTTTTACATTTTATGGATATATTCTTCATTTTTAACTTCCTCTTACTATATTCCATTTTATTTTTTGTATATATGTAAGTTTTGCTTTTTTTACAGTTTTGGGATTTAGTGTCTCCTAATAAAAAGACCAAAATACACCCAGGAACAAGTGGATCACCCTGTTTTGTCCACCTAGATTATACTCTCTCCCCCTCTCTTTTTATTCTTTTTTTTTTCTTTTTTAATTTCTCATCTCTTTGGATTTGTCTAGCATGTATTTCACTTGGGTCATGTTTGATATTTTTTATATTACTCTCTTGTTCATCCATTCTTCTCTGGGAAAAATGACTAGAAGGAGGAATTCACAACAAAGGAAAGAACCAGAGGTAATACTCTGCCACAGATCTAATCAATATGGATATAAGTAAAATGTCAGAGCTGGAATTCAGAATAACAATTATAAAGTTACTAGCTGAGTTTGAAAAAAAACATAAAAGACACTAGAGAATATCTTAGTGCAGAAATAAAACCTAATTAGGCCAAAATTAAAAATTCTTTAACTGAGATCCAGTCTAAATTGGATGCTCCAACAGCTAGGGTAAATGAGGCAGAAGAAAGAGTAACACATAAGACAAGTTGATGGAAAGTAAGGAAGCTGAGGAATAGAAAGAAAAACAACTAATGAACCATGAGGGGAGGCTTCAAGTAGTCAGCAATACCATCAAGTGAAACTATATTAGAATTATTTGGGTCCCTGAGGAAGAAGAAAGAGAGAGAGGGACAGAAGGTATATTTCAGCAAATCATAGCTGAGAACTTTCCTAATCTGGAGAAGAAAACGGGCTTTCAAATCCAAGAGGTAAAGAGGGCCCCTCTCAAAACAAATAAATACATACATACATGCATACATACCCCAACATATAGTAGTGAAACTTCCAAATTTCAGAGATAAAGATAAAATCCTGAAAGCAACTTGAGACAAGGGGTTCTTAACCTACAGAAGTAGAAACATTAAGCTGGCAGCAGACCTATCCACAAAGACCTGGCAGGCATGATATATTCAGGGTACTAAGTGAGAAAAATATTCAGCCAAGAATATTTTATCTGCAAGGCTGTCATTCAAAATAGAAGGAGAGATAAAGAGCTTCAGTACAAACAGAAACACAAAGAATTTGTGACCACTAAACCAGCCCTGCAAGAAATATTAAAGTATCCTGTAAACAAAGAGAGAGCCCAAAAGTAATAGAGACCAGAAAGAAACAGAGACAATCTACAGAAACAGGGACTTAACTCGTATTAGAATGGCATTAAATTCATATATTTCAATAGTTAGTCTGAATGTAAACGGGCTAAATGCTCCAATCAAAAGACACAGGGTATCAGACTGGATAAAAAAGCAAGACCCTGGGACACCTGGGTGGCTTAGTCATTAAGTGTCTGCCTTCAGTTCAGGTCATGATCCCAGGGTCCGGCGATCAAGTCCTGCATCAGGCTCCTTGCTCATCAGGGAGCCTGGTTCTCCTCTTCCTCTGCCTGCCAATCCTCCTGCTTGTGTTCTCTCTTTATATCAAATAAATAAATAAAATCTTTTTTAAAAAAAGCAAGAAAGCAAGACCCATGCATATGCTGTCTACAAGAGACTCATTTTAGACCCAAAGACACCTCCAGATTGAAAGTGAGGAGGCGGAGAACAATTTATCATGCTAATTGGACCTCAAAAGAAAGCTGGGATAGCAACCTTCATATCAGACAAATTAGATTTTAAACCAAGGACTGTAGTAAAGGATAAAAAGGGACACTATATCATCATTAAAGGGTCTATCCAACAAGAAGATCTAACAATTATAAATATTTGTGATCCTAAGACAAGAGTAGCCAATTATATAAACTAATTAATAACAAAATTAAAGAAACACATTGATAATAATACAATGATAGTTGGGGATTTTAATATCACACTCATGACAATGGACAGATTATCTAAGCAAAAGATCAACAAGGAGGGGTCCCTGGGTGGCTCAGTCATTAAGCATCTGCCTTCAGCTCAGGTTGTCATCCCAGCGTCCTGTGATCAAACCCTATGTCAGGCTCCCTGCTCAGCAGGAAGCTGCTTCTCCCTCTCCCACTCACTCTGCTTATGTTCCTCTCTCGCTGTGTCTCTCTCTGTCAAATAAATAAATACATCTTAAAAAAAAAAAAAAAAAGATCAACAGGGAAACAAGGGCTTTGAATAACTCACTGGACCAGATGGACTTTACAAATATATTCAAAGCATTCCATCCTAAAACAACAGAATACACATTCTTCTCAAGTGCACATAAAATATTCTCCAGAATAGATCACATACAGGATCACAAATCAGGTCTCAACAAGTACCGTAAGATTTGGATCATTTTCTGCATATTTTTGGACCACAGTGGTTTGAAACTTGAACTCAATCACAAGAGAAAATTTGGAAGGAACTCAAACACTTGGAGGTTAAAAAGCATTGTACTAAAGATGAATGGGTCAACCAGGAAATTAAAGAATATTTTTTAAAAATTAATGGAAACAAATGAAAATAAAAACACAGCTATTCAAAACCTTTGGGATGCAGCAAAGGCAGTCCTAAGAGGGAAGTATAGAGCAATACAAGCCTTCTTCAAAAAATTAGGAAAGTCTCAAATACACAAGCTAACTTTACATCTAGTGGAGCTGGAGAAAGAACAGCAAATAAAGCCCAAACCCAGCAGGACAAGAGAAATAATACAGATTAGAGCACAAATTAATGAAATAGAAACCAGAAGAACAATAGAACACATCAATGAAACTAGGAGCTGGTTCTTTGAAAGAATTAATAAGATTGATAACCCCCTAGCCAGACTTATCAAAAAGAAAAGATAAAGGACCCAAATTAATAAAATCTTGAATGAAACAGGAGAGATCACAACCAACACTAAGGAAATACAACTTTAAAAACATATTATAAGCAACTATATGCTAACAGATTAAGCAATCTGGAAGAAATGGGTGCATTCCTAGAAACGTATAAACTATCAAAACTGAAACAGGAAGAAATAGAAAACCGGAAGAGACCCATAACCAACAAGGAAATTGAAGCAGTAATCAAAAATCTCCCAACAAAGAAGAGTCCAGGGCCAGATGTCTTCCCAGGGGAGCTCTACCAAATATTTAAAGAAGAATGAATACCTATTTGCCTGACACTGTTTCAAAAAAACACAAATAGAAGGAAAACTTCCAAATTTGTTCTATGAAGCCAGCATTATTTTGATCCCAAAACCAAAGACCCTATGAAAAAGGAGAATTACAGACCAATATCCCTGATGAACATACCTCAATATCATAATATATATATACAAAAAGCCCATAGTGAGCATCATTCTCAATGGGGAAAAACTGAGCATTTCCTCTAAGGTCAGAAACATGACACATGCCCACTCTCACCACTGTTGTTCAACATAGTACTAAATGTCCTAGCCTCAGCAATCAATCAAACAAACAACAACAACAAAAAAAATCAAAGGCATCTGAATCAGCCAAGAAGTCAAACTCTCACTCTTTGCAGATGACATGATACTTTATGTGGAAAACCGAAAAGACTCCACTCCAAAATTGCTAGAACTCATAGAGCAATTCAGCAAAGTGACAGCATATAAAATCAATACACAGAAATCAGTTGCAATGAGACAGAAGAAAGCGAAATTAAGGAACCAATTCCATTTACAATTACACCAAAAACCATAAGATACTTAGGAATAAACCTAACCAAAGACTACAGGATCTGTACTCTAAAAACTACAGAACACTTAAGAAAGAAATTGAGAAAGACACAAAGAAATGGAAAAACATTCCATGCTCATGGATTAGAAGGATAAATATTTTTAAATGTCTACGCTATCCAGAGCAATCTACACATTCTATGCAATCCCTATCAAAATACCATCGACATTTTCATTATTTGTTCCTGGAACAAATAATCCTAAAATTTGTATGGAACCAGAAAAGACCCTGAATAGCCAGAGGAATGCTGAAAAATAAAACCAAAGCTAGGGGCATCACAATGCCAGACTTCAAACTATATTACAAAGCAGTAATCATGGGCACCTGGGTGGCTCAGTCCCTTAAGCACTTATCTGCCTTCAGCTCAGGTCATGATCCCAGGGTCCTGCGATCAAGCCCCACATCAGGCTCCTTGCTCAGCCAAGAGTCTGCTTTTCCCTCTGTCTTCTCCCCTATGCTCATGCTTATGTTCTGTCTCTCTCTCAAATAAATAAATAAAATCTTAAAAAACAAAAAACAAAAAACAATGCAGTAATCATCAAGAAGTTTGGTACTGGTAAAAAAAAACCGGACACATAGATCAATGGAACAGAATAGAAAGCCCAGAAATGGACCCTCAACTCTATGGTCAACTAACCTTCAACAAAATAGGAAAATATCCAAGGGAAAAAGGGATGGTCCTTTCAATAAATGGTGCTGGGAAATTAGACAGCTATGTGTAAAACAATGAAACTGGACCATTTTCTTACACCATACACAAAGATAAACTCAAAATGGATGAAAGACCTAAATCTGAGATAGGAATCCATCAAAGTCGTAGAGGAGAACACAGGCAGCAACCTCTGTGACCTCGGCTGCAGCAAATTCTTGCTAGACATGTCCCCAGAAGCAAGGGAAACAAAAGTAAAAATGAACACAGCAAAGGAAACAGTCAACAAAACTAAAAGGCAACTTACAAAATGAGAGAGGATATTTGCAAATGACATACCAGATAAAGGGCTAGGATCCAAGATCTCTAAAGAACTTGCCAAACTCAACACCCAAAAAACAAATAATCCAGTCAAGAAACGGGCAGAAGACCTAAATAGACATTTCTCTAAAGAAGACATAGAAATAGCCAACAGACACATGAAAAAATGCTTCACATCACTTGGCATAGGGGAAATACATATCAAAACCATGAGATACCACCTCACATCATCAGAATGGCTAAAATGAACAAGTTAGGAAACAACAGATGTTGGTGAGGATGCAGAGAAAGGGGAACCTTCAAATACTATTAGTGGGAATGGAAGCTGGTGCAGCCACTGTGGAAATCGGTATGGAGGTTCCTTAAGTTATAAATAGGGGTTCCTGAGTGCCTCAGTCAGTTAAGCAGCTGCCTTCAGCTCAAGTCATGAGCCCAGGGTCCTGGGATCAAGCTCTTTACTGGGCTCCCTGCTCAGCAGAGAGCTTGCTTTTCCTTCTTCCCCTGTCTCCTGGTTTGTGCTCTCACTCTCTCTCAAATGAATAAGTAAAATCTTAAAAAAAAAAAAAAAAAAGAAAAGAAAAGAAAAAGAGGAAGAAGTTAAAAATAGAGCTACCCTATGACCCAGCAATTGCACAACTAGGTACTTACTTACCCAAAGATACAAATGTAGTGATCCGAAGGGGCACCTGCATCCCAGTGTTCATAGCCATAGCAGCAATGTCCTTAATAGCCAAACTGTGGAAAGAGTCGACATGTCTTTTGAAAGATGAATGGATAAAGAAGATGTGTGTGTGTGTGTGTGTGTGTGTGTGTGTGTGTGTACACAATGGAATATTAGTCATCCATCAGAAAGGATGACTACTTACCATTTACATGGATGTGGATGGAACTGGAGGGGATTATGCTGAGTGAAATAACTCAATCAGAGAAAGGCAATTATCATACAGTTTCACTCATATGTGGAATATAAGAAACAGCACAGAGGATCATAGGGGAAGGGAGGGAAAACTGAATGGGAAGTCATCGGAGAGGGAAAATAAACCATGAGAGACTCTTAACTATAGGAAACAAACTACAAGTTGCTGGAGGAGAGGTGGGTGGGAGGATGGGGTAACTAGGTGATGGGCATTAAGGAGGTCATGTGATGTGATGAGCACTGGGTGTTATACACAACTGATAAATTATTGAATACTACATCAGCCATATGTTGGCTAATTGAATTTAAATTTAAAAAAAGAGAAAGAGATGTGAGAAAAAACAGATTTTTCCTGCCTAGACCTTAGCAGGAGGATATATTACTTAGAACTGTAGGGTCCTCTTATAAACATGAGAAGAAAACTCGAGAATCACAGAGATGCTGAGCTGGAGTCATGATATCATTCAGCCACTGAATAACCAACCATGGAAAAATCCTATTCTAATTTTTTCCTATGAGAACAAAATCTTAATTCTAAAGACATTCTGAGTTGGGTTTTCAGCCAAATACATCTACCTAATAACCTGTTACATTGCCCTCTTTTATTTCCTTCTTTGCACTTAACATTCTGTGTAATATCTTGTTTGTTTATTGCTTGTCTCTATCAATTAGAATGTAAGCTCTTTAACATCAGGGATTTTCTCTCATTCGCTACTGTACCTAAAGCATCTTAGATAGTACCTAGTATCTAGTCAATAGCCAATAATTATTAAACATGAGTAAATGAACAATGCCCTGCTTTCTCCCATTCCCTCACTTCCAATCCTTCAGCAAGTCTATTGGTTCAACCTTCAAAATATACCCAAATTTGACTTCTCTGAACATCCCTGGGGCTATCATCAGTAAGTGTCCTGGCTGGAAGTGTCTCACCCTCCTGTTTACCTAGTAATCTCTTTACTCCTCTTCTTGTTTTCATTGATTCCATGTTTATTGAGGGCCATGCAGGGCACTGGGCTGCCTTCATGAACCCACAGTCCAGTTCGGGAGTTGGGAGAGGGATACAGACACAGGTCATTATCGCATAAGAAATAGGAGTGCAAAGTTGGGTATGGTGGTCTAGGCAGGTGGAAACCTTCAGTCCTCTAGTTGCATAGAAGACTAGGCAAAAGACAAGGAGCCACTCCTCTGTGTTCTGTGTGAGGGTGGAGATAGGGTTTCGTATCAGGGCTGGGAGCATTTCCTTCTTGTATACAAGGAAAGGTTAGGCAGATTTTTGCAAATGTTCTTCCCCTCAGATGATGTTAAAAACAAAAATAAGGGGCATCTGGGTGGCTCAGTCATTTGGGTATCTGCCTTCAGCTCAGGTCATGATCCCAGGATCCTGGGCTCGAGCCCCACGCTGGGTTCTCTGCTTGGCTGGAGGCCTGCTTCTCTCTCTTCCACTCCCCCTGCTTGTATTCCCTCTCTTACTGTGTCTCTCTCTGTCAAATAAATAATAAAATAAAAATCTTAAAAAACAAAACAAAACCCTTCAATCTAGAGTGAGTACACTTGTCATACTTCTCTCACATATTTACATGGGAGGGATCAGCCAGCCCCATCTGACAGAGCAAGAAATTAAGACTCAGTAAGAAGCCATTTCCCTAAGGTTGTGCACCTCTCCAGCAGTAAGACCACAAGCAGACCACATGCCTTATCACTTGGAAGCAATTTTCATTACAGCTCAGTGAGCACCCAGCCCAAGCCTCCCCAAAACAGGGATTCAATAAATAGGAGTTATTCCCCCAACTCTGGGGTCCTCGGAGAGGCCTTCCTGCTAGAGATAGGGAAACTGAAAAGTAACTTGCAAGGAATAGCAGTAGACAGGCTGACCTGCCCCAGAAGCTCTGATCCTAACCATAATTATAGCCAATATTTATGGAGTACTTCCTATGGGCTGAAACTTGTGCTAAATCCTGTTCCAGATGCCTTAATGCACAGTATTTTTTTTTTCCATCCCCCAGCAACCCTATAAGGTTCTATGATACAAGTCTACAATCCCTTACCTTAATTTGGAAGCCCAAAAGACTGAAAACCAAAAGACTTTTCCTGTATTTGCTGCCCAAATAGCTCCTGGTGGCAAAATCTGTCTTGAACAGATGTGAGGCTGCAGGTGTCCCCTGAGTTCTAATGGGGAAAGATCCACTTTCAAGCTCACTGATGGTATTGGCAGAATTCAGTTTCTCCAGGTGATAGGACTGAGGGCTTCCGTTTGGTTTTGGTTTGTGTGTGTGTGTTTTGTTTTGTTTGCTGCCCACCCATATCCATTGCTGTATGACATCCCCTACCATGGTCATTTGCTCCCTCAAAGCCAGCCAGAATGAGGGGTGGGGGAAAGAAAGACTGAGACTCCAGCTAGATGGATAGTACAATCTCATGTGACATAATCACATAATCATGTATATACAATCACAGCCATCCTATTATCTTTACCAACTTTTCAATGAGAAGCAAACACAAGTCTTGCCCACACTTGAAGGGACAGGAATACATAAGGGAGTGAACACTGGGAACTGGGAATTGTGGCATCACTTTAGGAACCTGTCCACCATAATACCTTGCAATGCAGAAATATATTTGATTTGCCCTAGAGTCCCATGGGGGCATCTCATGATATCTGGTGGTTGTACCATGACGGCATTCTAAAATCCTAAAATTTAGAAATTCTCAGACACATTGTCCTCATGGATTTTGGGTAAGATACTGTATTACTATCCTTTTTTTTATAAGTGAAAAAATTGAATTACCAAAGAGTTAAGTGACTCAGTCCAAGGAAAACTTACTTCCACGTGTTTCTCCTCTACTCCCAGTATTCCACTACTATATATCTTCCTCGACTTATGATTAGGTTACATCCTGCCAAAGCTATGATGAGTTGAAAAATGTGATAATTCAAAAATGCATTTAATCATGTAACTTACCGAACGTCATAGCTTTGCCTAGCCTGCCTTAAACATGCTCAGAACCCTTATGTTAGCCTACAGTTGGGCAAAATCATCTAACACAAAACCTATGTTATTCTATAATAAAGTGCTGAATATCTATGTAATTTATTGAATATGCTGCTGAAAGTGAAAAACAATGGTTGTAAGCATAACAGTTGTTAACTTTTGTGATCGTCGCTAACTGGGAGCTAAGGCCCAGTTGTCACTGCCCAGCATCACAAAAGAGAATGGTGCTACATACTACTAGCCTGGGAAAAGAACAAAATTCAAAACTTGAAGCACAGTTTCTACTGAATGCATATTGCTTTCATACCACCATAAAGTCGAAAAATCATAAACGGAACCATTATAAGTTGGGGACCATCTGTACACGACTTCATTTCTGACACCAGATGTCTGGGTTATCTACACATCAGGCAATTCTGCAACACCAGGTGGGTGTCCTACAATTTAGCTCAATTCTGATACCATCTACCTGGAGATAACACCAGATCCCATAGGTTCAAGGCTCAAAAATCCCCTTCCATATTCACATCTGATGACAGTCATAAGTCCAGATTGTCACCTATGCTTCTGACCTACCAGCTATAAAATGGAAATTCCCATGAACCCCTTCTTGGGTTCAATTACTTTGGTAGAGCAGCTCACAGAATGCAGGAAAACATTTTACTTCCTAGATTACCAATTTATCATAAAAGAATTTAACTCAGAACAGCCAGATGTAAGAAACACAGAGGGTTAAGTTTTGGCAGAAGGAGCATGGAGTTTTCATGTCTCCCTGGGTGCACCACCCTCCTCAAATCTCACATGTTCACCAATCCAGAAGCTCTACAAACCTATTCTTTTGAGCTTTTATGAAGGTTTCACATGCAGTCATGACTGACTAAGTCACTGACCACTGGTAATTGATAACCTCCAGCCCCTCTCCCCTCCCCAGAGATGGAGGGGGGCACTGGAAATTCCAATCTTCTAATCAGATTAGTTCCCCTGGCAACCAACCCCTTCTTTAGGGGCTTTCCAAAAGTCACTGTATTAACATAAATTCAGATGTGGTTGAAAGGGGCGTGTTATGAATAACATGAAGCATTCCCTTCACCTTTAAGGCTCTGGAGCTATTTCGGGAACCAAGGACAAAAAACCAAATACTGTAACAAAAATACTGTAACAAAAAATAAAACATTGCTCTTAGGAAAATTCCAAGAGTTTTAAGAGCTCTGTACCAGAAACAAGATGAAGACCAAATACATATATGTATACATATGTGTGTATACATATATATTTTTTACGATTATAAATCACAAAGCATACTATTTTATATATATAAAATACATGTATATATATTTTATTATAAACCATAAACATATCTACCAAATATATTTTTTCTATTATTATAAAGCACAATATTACACTCAACTTAGGCAAAAATAAGGGTTCAGACTCTGAGGTTAGAGCCCAAGCGCTTAGCCCCATGCAGGTTCCATGGCTCTGAGATCATCACCACCGTGACAGCAACCCAGGATTGCAATCTTCAGAGTCCCAGACATGAAAGCCCTGTGGATGCACGTGCTGCCTACTACCATCACAGTTCTTCTATTTCCCTGGGGGCTCCTTCCACCTGCTCCTTCTAACCTTCCAACTTTACCAAGCCCATTTTTTGCTTCAGAGCCTTTCTCTTCCACCTCCAGATCTCTGCATGGTTAGCTCCTTTTATCCTTCAAGTCTTTTAAGTCAATTAAACAAGAAGGCCATTAGACTGAAGTGGAAGTAATGCCACAGTGGCCAACATGTGCAAACCAAAATCTAAGCCTGTAAATGCCTCAAGGTTCCAATACCAAAACACTAGGGATAACCAATCACAAAAAGCCAACTAGACTTTAACATATAGTCAACCAAATAATTTCCTTTCTCTGCTTCTGCACGTTATCTATATAAGTCTTTCCCCTGAATTCTGTTGGCTCAGGACTCATAACTACATTTGGTTTGGCAGCACCTAATTCCAAACAATTTTTGCTCAAATAAACTTAAAAATTTTAATAGCCCTTAGCTTATCTTTTAACAGGTCTCAGCAAAAATGTTACATCCTTAAAGACATCTTCCTTGACCACCTAAAGTAAAACTAATTCCTCTCTTTCTGTCTCTCTCCCTCGTTCTCCCTTTCTCCCCAGCACTCCTTGGTCCCCCATCCTATCTTGTTCTTTATAGCTCTTATCTCCCCATATTTTTTCTTTGTGTGCTTGTTTTCTTGCTCTCACACTAAAATATAAACTCCAAGAGGACATATTTGTTTACTGATATATCCTGCCTGGCACATAATATTTGTTTACTGATATATCCTGCCTGGCATTAAATATTTAGTTGAATAACTGTTATTAATGGATTTTAAAAGTCTATCCAACAGAAATGCCAGGCATTTGATTCCAAGCAAATGACCAATAAATGTGAGTTAGGCATTGCATAACTTTATAAAAATAAAAATAACCAATGAAGCTAACTAAAAAAAGACAGGGTTTATGCTGTCATTGCCCAGGCTCTTAGAATCTTGATGAAAAACCATGACTAGGGCGCTTGGGTGGCTCAGTGGGTTAAAGCCTTTGCCTTGGGCTCAGGTCCTAATCTCAGGGTACTGGGATCCAGGCCCGCAACAGGCTCTCTGCTCAGCAGGGAGCCTGCTTCCTCCTCTCTCTCTGCCTGCCTCTCTGCCTACTTGTGATCTCTCTGTCAAATAAATAAATAAAATCTTAAAAAAAAAAAAAAAAAAGACCACAACTGTCATCCCTCTCAGTTATAAAATTATAATAATTATTACTTTGGCTCAGACTGGATTATTACTCTTATTAATTTTTCAAAATGTTCATGATATTTAATTATTTTATCTAAAAACTAGTGGCTTATAAATTGGTTATTTTCTACTTTATACTTCTCTACTTTAGGCTTTAAGAGGCTGACTTTTATAGACTGCACAAACTGGGATTTCTTGACTTCTAACTTCTAGATGGGCTGAAACTATAAGCAGAGGGCGCCTGGGTGGCTCAGTGGATTGAAGCCTCTGCCTTCAGCTCAGGTCATGATCTCAGGGTCCTGGGATTGAGGCCCGCATCGGGTTCTCTGCTGGGCAGGGAGCCTGCTTCTTCCTCTCTCTCTGCCTACCTCTCTGCCTGCTTGTGATCTCCTTCTGTCAAATAAATAAATAAATAATCTTTAAAAACAAACAAACAAACAAACAAAAACTATAAGCAGAAGTACCAGGAGACCAAAAGGGGGATGAAGAATGGGGTTAGAGTATTTATTCTTCCAGGATCCCTCCCATCTGGGTTGTCACAGGTGGACAAAGTCCTTTTACTGACCTAAAAGCCAGAGCTCCTTCTAGGTGACCTCACCTATGGCCAACCCTCTCCTGCTTTTGGTTACTGTTCCCTCCCTGGCTTTCAGGCCTAGGAGAGGTAAGGGCTTCCTGCTATTGCTAGTGTAAGGGTATTAAACCACCCTTATCCCTGCTTTCTCTTAATTCTGCCCACACCTTTATGAATAATCTATTAATATCTCCTTGCCTAACCTGTTTGAACTTGCCAGCTGTTTCCTGCAAGGATCCTGAGTCATACATTTTATGCCTCAAATTAAATCAAGGGTTAGTCAATGGAAAATTTTAACAATGCACAAGAATTCATAAGCATGGGCATATTGTTTCCAATCTGGAGTAAGACATTATATGAAATAAAAAAACAAATTAAATAAAAAGAACATGTGTTATTTTCACATGGGCACAAATTAAGGACATCCCATTTGGAAAAAACCCACACGTGGTAGGATAAGAAAGTAGTCACTCATTTGGCTTCTCTTTATTCTGTTTGTTTTCAGCCTCCTTCAGTTTACAACCTAAAGATCAGGTTAAGAAAATGTATTGAACATGGGATTGGCAAATATATTCTAGTCCCATCTTTGCTCAGAAATCTTGAGAAATTAGTCAACTTTTCTGAAACACAGTGGCCTGAATTGCAAAATTAAGATGTTGGAATAAATTATAGCTAAGATATCCTTTAGTTTTAAATCTCTGATAACTGTATTTTATGATTATCAAGAACTATCAAGAGTTTATATTTTAAAGGTTGTAGGGGCAACCATATAGTATTATTATTTAAGAATCCAGCTCTGCAGCCTAATTGTTTGGCTTCAAATCCCAGCTCTACCACTGACTAGCCACATGAACTTGGGCATGTTTCTTAATCTCTTTGGGCCTCAGTTTCCTTGTCTGGAAAAAGGGTATGGTAACAGTACAAATATTTAAATGAGAGTTTCTTTGAGGGTGAAATAAATTAGAACTTATAAAATACTCACTGTATGCAAGGCATTATTCTAACCCCTCAGTAAGTGTTCACAATTATCCCTGATACTGTTAACAGAAAATTTTCCACAATTTACCGATCTAGTAAGTTTTATGCAGCAATCCATAAGTGGGACAACATCCCATCTAGTAGATAGAAAAGAGCTCTAAAGAGCCATACAAGGCAAGAAATGTTTACAGACCAAAGTGAGAAGAAACAAGAAAAATCCTGGTTAAAGCAGGATTACTTCCCTTATATGGAGTAAAGGAGAGTCTTAGAGCCAGGTCAGATAATTTGCTGGTCAGGCAAACACTAACTGATTGATTGGCTGAGGCCCGCTTTTTCTGGGATGGCCAAGCATAGAAACTTAAATTCCAGTTTGCAGATGTGGGCTTAGCATAAGTGGTTCCATCTTGCACCTCGTCTGGGCACAAACAATACCAAACTGAAATGATGCGGGGTCAGTGGTAGATGATCATGTATAGGTTATACTAAGCTGAAAACTAATATTAACATTAGAAGAGCAGCTGCTGGGATGCCTGGATTGCACAGTTGGTTAAGCATCTGACTCTTGATTTCAGCTCAGGTCATGATCTTGGGGTCCTAGAATCAAGTTCCCTGTCAGGCTCCATGCTCAGCAAAGAGTATGCTGGGGATTTTCTCTCTCTGGTTCCCAACTCCTGCTCATTCACACACACTCTTGCTCTCTCTCTCTCTCTCAATCTCTCTCTCTGTCTCAAATAAATAAATAAATAAATAAATAAATAAATAAATAAATAAAAGGAAGAGCAATTGTTATTTTGAATCTATGATTAGACTGAAGCTGTATGCTTATATTTAAGCAGTGTAGTTTAAAAGTGAAGAACTTAACTCATAGCCTGTTCTTCTATTTTGAGATATGACAAGTAAAGATTGTTTAAACAACAATTTATTGCTATCTACCTATATGCATACACATTTTTCATCTTTCTTTTTTTATTGTTATGTTAGTCACTATACAGTACGTCATTAGTTTTTGATGTAGTGTTCCATGGCTCATTGTTTGTATATAACACCCAGTGCTCCATCCAATATGTGCCCTCCTTAATATCTACCACCGGGCTCACCCCCCTCCCTTCTAAAACCCTCAGTTTGTTTCCTGGGGTCCATAGTCTCTCATGGTTTGATTCCTCCTCTGACTCCCTCCCCCCTTCATTTTTCCCTTCCTTCTAATGTCTTCCATGCTATTCCTTATGCTCCTCAAATAAGTGATATCATATGATAATTTACTTTCTCTGCTTGATTTATTTCACTTAGCATAATCTCCAGTTCCATCCACTTTGGGTATTCATCCTTTCTGATAGTATGCACACATATTTTTAATAAATGACCCAAGATTAATTACATACACACACACACACAGTTGACCCAGGGACATTGACCCCCCCTACACAAAAATCCACATATAACTTGACTCTTCCAAAACTTAATTATTAATTGTCTACTATGAAGGAACCCTTACCAAAACATAAACACATATTTTGTGCATTATATATATTTTATACTATTTTCTCACAATAAAGCTAGAGAGAAGAAAATATTAAGAAAATCATAAGAGAAAATATATTTGCAGTACTGTACAAAAAAAATCCATATAAATAGACCTGTGCATTTCAAATCTACGTTGTCCATGGGTCAACTGTGTGTGTATGTATGTGTGTATATATATGCATGCATATATACATACATATGCATACATATATAGTGTAAGGCATACTTCATCATTTTATCTGTAGACACTTATTATGTATTTTTCTACACGTACTCAAACACACTAGGAATAGATAGCATGATTTAAGGTAAAGAATGTTGCTTACTATTCTTATATAACCTGCCCAGAAAAACAAACTGTAAGTTTTCTTTATATGGTAGCTAAGATAGAAAATGGAGAAGGTTCTGAACTAAAGGAAACTACAATAAAGTGGGCACAGCAAGCAAAGAGGGGAGAATGGGAACATGACATCTTGCCCTTAGCCTAGTGCTGTCCACAAATCATTTACCATGCACTGAGAAAAGACTTTAATTCCTAATAACCTTGCATTCCAAGATAAACCATGAATAACAGGAACCTCCTAAAAGCATTGACTAACAGGAAATCCTGAAAGTTTTGCCTCTTGAGATAAGCCACAAAAATAAGAACATCCTGTTTTCCCTACAAAAAGACAGGAACATCTTGTTTTTATCCAATCTGACCAGTCAGCTGCCATATCTGAGCTATAAATATCTGCCATGCCATCAGAGCTCTAAATTCCTCCTCTTCTATGGGATGAGCCACTACTTCTGAACAGCTAGTGAAAATGTTTTCCGAAAAGGCAAAATAGGTAATGGGGATGAAGAGGTACAAAGCCTGCAATTATAAAAGAAATAACCCACAGGGATGAAAAGTACCGCACAGAGAATATAGTCATTAATATTATAATCACTCAGTATGGTGACAGATACTTTATCATGATGAGTACTTCATAATGTATAGAACTGTTGAATCACCATGTTGTACACTAGAAACTAATATATTATCTGACAACGGTAGTTTGATTTTTTTTTTAAGTTTCCCTGTTTTCACATTTGTCTCTGAACCTTATTGTGACAAAGAGTTACTGAATAGTCAGTAGCTGAAACTGATTTTCTTGGGAAGTCCTGTATATATCAAGGCCAGCTTCACGGGTGGACCACTGGTGCAGCTGTACAGGATTCTGCCTTGGTTTAATGCTCTGCTTTACCATCTTGAAAAACCTAGTAACTTTTTGAACAGGGGCTTCTTGAGTTATACTGATGATCTTAGATGTACCATAAACCTCTTTCCTGAGCACCCAAATAAAGTAGAAATACCATGGTCTTTGAAGTCTGACAGACTTATATAGGTAAGCCTCACCTTCATCTATAAAATAGCATAGCTCAGACTTGATCGGTAACTACATGAGGTCATTTTAAGTATTAACCATTTTGACACCTAGAAGGTCCATAAATAACAGTTCTGAGTTATTCCACTTTACCTTCTATAAAGTAGAGCTATACCCTTTTACAATCTCCTTTTCTGCTCACCATGAGTCTTTTTTTTTTTTCACCATGAGTCTTAACAGAAGCAACAAGTCATGTGAACAAGTATGTATTGTAAATGAGAGTTGGGCTACTGTGTGTTCATTTCCCTACTTCCCATTCTTTCCTCCCATTACAATCAGACTGCATCTTGAACCACCACCTCAAAGGGCCTTGATGACCTTCTTCTGGCTAAACCACCTTTAAGTGTTATCTCACTTGATTTCTCTTCAGCATGTGACAATTTGGGTCATGTTTATCTTCTGTAGCACTCCACCGTTTTTTTTTCCCTACCTCTTTGGCTATTCCTTCTCAGTGTTCACTGCCAGTCAATTGCTGTTCTCAGCTACCTCTCCAAAGACTTGTTGTTCTCATTCTAGGTACATCTGACCCATTCACTCTCTCTAAGATAAATAAATAAATCTTTGAAGGAAAAAAATAGTTCTAAGAACTGTGATATCATGTACACACCGTTAACCTTTAAAATAATTGGCTAAAGGGGCACCTGGGTGGCTCAGTCAGTTAAGCAGCTGCCTTTGGCTCACGTCATGATCCCAGCACCCTGGGATGGAGCCCCATGTCAGGCTGTCTGCTCAGCAGGGAGCCTGCTTCCCCTGTCCGCCAGCTTGTGCTCTCTGTCAAATAAATGAATGAAGTCTTTAAAAATAAATAAATAAACATTAAAAAATAATTGGCTAGAAATAACTAGAACTTTGTCATCTCACTTCATTATATAATTATTTTCTCAAAAGAAAAAAAACAGCTGTGATGACTTCTTTTGACTACTGAGAAGAACTCTGGCACGCAAAGCTGAGCATCTCATAATAATGGGGCAATGGCTTTATTTTCCTAAATAAAGGAACTTCCAACTTGAAGAACCAAGTAATCAGTGAGAAGACCCAGATGGACAGCTGTGCAGACTCAACATGTAGGAAGGACCATGAAGTCATACCTCTATCTGCTCTGTCAAGCTCTCCTATGGTCTTCCAAGGTCTAAATGTCTCCCAGAATAGCAGAGGATTCTTCAAAAAAATTTACTGTATTAATAAGTAAATGCATATATCATCACTACTATTCAATCTCTTCTCTAAAAGAAAACTAGCACAGTTTGCAGATTTATAGCTCCATGCCTATACCTTCCATAGAAACTTTAAAAGTCACATATCCAACATTTAAATAATCTCCTCTCTTCAAAAAACTCTTGCAATCCTCTCAGCTCAATAAATGGCACCACCATATGCCACCTAAGTCTCCGAATTCAAAGCCTAGAAATTCGTCTTGACTCTTCACTTTCCCTCACCTCCACCAATCTCTAAATCCTATCAGTTCAACTTCCATTACCTCTTGAATCTGTTACCACTTTAGCTCAGGCTATCATCAAAGGACTCCTATCTGGTCTCTATCTGTGACCTCTAGAGTCCTTTTAACACTTCACAGAGTTCTTTCTAAAATTCGTTTTTCCTACACATGCCCTTTCCTTGCTTAAAAACTACCTTTGACTCCACCCAAAGTCCTGCAGACAAAGCCTAAACTGTTTAATATAACACAGATCATCAGGCCCCATTTTGGATTTCTGATCAGAAGAGGCCATAGCACCAGCCAGCCAAACCCAGTCCACTGCCTGTTTTTGTAGTTTGCAACGTAAAGTCTTTACAGTTTTAAATGGTTGAAAAACCAAAATGTGAATATTTCATGATAGTGAATACTATATGAAATTCAAACATCAGTGTCCAGGGGCGCCTGGGTGGCTCAGTTGGGTAGGCGACTGCCTTCGGCTCGGGTCATGATCCCGGAGACCCGGGATCGAGTCCCATATCGGGCTCCCTGCTCAGCGGGAAGCCTGCTTCTCCCTCTCTCACTCCCCCTGCTTGTGTTCCCTCTCTGGCTGTGTTTCTCTCTGTCAAATACATAAAATCTTTAAAAAAAAAACAAACATCAGTGTCCATAAGAAAACTTTATTGGAACACAGCTCCACTCATTCACACTGTTTATGGCTTCTTTTGAGCTACAAATTGAGTAGCTTTGACCAAGACAGGATGGCCCACAAAACTACAATCTTTACTATCTGGCCCTTATAGAAAAAGTTTGCCAACGCCTGCTCTGCATTCATCTCTCACCACTCGGCACAGTAGCCACCTCTCTCAACTGTCTGCAGTCTCTAAGAGACCACAGTTTTCTCTGAACTGCTCCCCCTACTCCTCCCTGGATGCTCACATAGAACTACCTTCATCTCAGCATTTAACAGTTATCCTAATTGTTTTTCTACAGGTCTGGTGCATGTGATGGCCAATGAATCCTGAGCACCAGCACTATCTTCACCCTCCTTCAGTGCTTGATAAATGTGTATTGCTTGAATGAGCAGCACCTTAAAAGATGAATAAAACTGGGTTCCAACTTTCAGCAGCTTGTAAAAGGAAGAGAGACGCATAAACAACAAATTAATCCACAGGGAAGAATGAAAAACTAAAAAATAGCCAGTACTCTGCAGCATACCAAAGAGAAATAATTCCACCTGGGAAATGATGCCCCTTCTTTAGAATCCTGATTTGAACAGATGCCCCTCCCCCATGATAAAATTCTTACTGAGCTTTTTTGCTGGCATGTAGTGTCCTCATCTGTAAAATAAGGCTAAATAATCCCGATTTCACAGGATTAAATGAATGTAGTTAATAGAGAGCACGTAGCTCAGTGCAGGCTTCAGAGAAAATGCTTGGTAAACAACGGTCACTCTTGGTTGCTCTAAAATGCTCGGTTTCACGTTAACGGAATCCACTTCCAAGGAGTCTCCAGTTTGCGTCGCCAAATGCACCGACCAGCATCAAATACATTCCTACACGAAGAGACCGGCTTTTAAGCAAGCGCGCGGGGCTCGAACTCTAGGGAAACCGCCTGTAAACGGAGCCCGCGAGGTGGAAGAACTACAACTCCCGTCGTGCCTCACCGAGTTTAGGGCTACTCTACATTTTATCACCTCCCTTCTCTTCTTTCCCTCCGTAGTTCCGAGCGTGGCTGCGTCCCGGTCACCGGAAGAAGCCGTCTGACGTCACGAGGGCCTACGCGTCGCGCGGGGGGCAGGAGTTGACGGACAGTCTCTGGCTGCGTTTGGGCGGCCCTGGGACCACGGAAGAGGCTCTCCAGGGCGGCCGCGATGCCTAGCTCGCGGCGGGTCAGTCAGCTTCTGGATCTGTGAGTCCACCGGGTCCCCGCCTCCCCTTCGCCCCGCCCCAGCCGAGTCTGATGCTTGTTCTCCCTCCCCGCCCCTTTCCCGCCTCTGGACTCTGAAGAGGCCCTGGCCGATGTTTATGTTTCTGAGTTCTGATTTGTCTCCTCGTAGAGGACAGTTGTGCCAGGTGCGCTGCTAGGCACGTTTTGCCCCTCTGTGCCCTAGGCGCCCCCAGATGGGTGTCCGAGCTCTCAGTCAGCTTGACAACTCGATGCCCAGACAATTCTTGGCCGTGGCCTGTACCTGACGGGAGCCGGAAGCCTTGGTAGAACAAAACAAATTACTCGATGTGGCGCTCAGAAGCCTTCAGCAAAGCTCCACGGGTTCCTGTAACCGGGATAGATTCTGAAATCTCGAGGCAGCGCTGCTCCTTGATTGCTTGATTGCGATCACAGGGATCAGCTCCCAGTCCCATTCACCAGCTGTGTGACCATGGAAAGTAACTTAACCTCATGCCTGACTCACCGATCAAATTAGTGTAACAACAGTACCTATCTCGTAGAGTTGTATCGAGGAATAAATTTAACATATGTAAAGTCCTAAGAAGGAAGGCTAGTGTCAGATTTCAAGGAGTTTTACTTGATAATAAATATTTTAATGAGGGAAAACCGAGAATCTCAGAGGCAGTTCTTTGCAAGGTGGCTTGTACACTGAGAATGACTACAGTTGTTTAATCTTTACAGTGATTGGTTATTACAGTGATTGGCACCACGATTTCAAGAACTGTGAGGGATTGGTTAAAAGTGATTATATTACACTATTTTGGGGAGATGATTTAAGGATTTTTTTATGATTATCAGAGGGATTTACAAGAAATAACCTTCACTTATGTTCATGAAATAAGCCAGATAATGTTTCACTTAATGTGATCTAACTGGTTTGGTCTGCCATATTTTCAAAGATGGTCTCCATTTTATTTTACCTAAAAACTTACCCTCTTTTGGTCATTCCCTCAGCAAGGTGAAAGTGTGAGCCAATATACTATTACTCTTGCTACCACTGTTGGTGTAGTCACTGGGTTTTACGGTCATGTAGTTGCCATTGCAACAGCTATGTAGTCATGGGCAGTGGGATTATTGAGTTCTTTGAGTTGTGTAACCCTGATAGATATCATTTGGTGTGTGAGTGGCTGCCGAAAGGCATTTAAAACTCTTGAGAGGATCCAGTGCACTAGTGTGAGAAGGTGGGGGAGGTACAGTAAAGTATCCTCCAGACTGAGTAGGTGCTTGGAAGGTGAAAAATGAATCAAGCCACTCCAGACTATTTACACAGACTTTTTTCAAGGTAACCTACTGACAAGGGGAGCCAGCGGATCCAGGTGCTATGCAGCTATTCTCCACCCAGTCTAAACCTTAAGCTATAGCTTTTATAGAGCAAGGGGCATTGTGGTGCATATGGTGGTTATCTAGAGTGGCGCCATCTGGGCACCAGTCATCTCTCCTAGCTATCTAAAGTGGCGCCTTTTGTGCACCAGTCATCTCTCCTAGTTATCTAAAGTGTGCCTTTTGTGTGCCACTTGGGGGAAGATTAGAGCAAGCCTTCCTGCATTCCGGTCAGGGCATACATTAACGTCCAAGAGGCCTGGAACCTGTAGCCCCAGGGAGGTCATTGCACTAGCACAAACAAAATGGTAGGCCAAAGATGGAATCAGTGTTGTCGGCACTCCTACAACTAGCGAGATTAATATGATGACTTTGAGGGAAGTAATAGACAAGGATTGAAAAATTCCTTGGAGCGGAGATTCCCAGGAGCAAAGATTTAACCAACTAAATAAATCAGTGGAAGAAGTCTCACCTATTTGATGAAAGACTGACATCTGATCTTTAAGATCTTTTAAATTGGGGGGTAATAATTCCTAATTTATTAACGGAATTAGGAATTCCGTGGAAACTTTTTTTTTTAACCAGTTAGAGCATATGTATCTCCTTGTTAAGTGGTTAGGGTGTGTAAGGCTGTGCAATAGTCTAATATAACTCTGGCTAGAGAGTTTATAGATTTTTGCTGTAATTGTAGGGATTTTGCAGAGGAGACGATCTCTCTGAGGAGATTTAAAAGCAGTCTTTTGTTGGTGTCTTTTCCAATAAACTAAGTCTCTAAGTTCTAATGTCTTTATTTGGAATGGATCACAGAAAGCTTCTTAGACCTGGTGGAAAATAAGCTTTTTAATATTGCATTAGTGCCTGATACTTTTAAATCATGTTATGATTACTTAGGATAAACATGAGGATGTCTTATTTCAGGAGTGTTATAGGTGAACTTCTATCTAAGTTGGGCCTCTATACAGTGAGAGCAATCAGGCATTTCTATGAAAACGAAACAAGTATAAAAATTAATCACTGGAGCAAATTACAAACTCAAGTTTCTGAATCCCGAGAGCAGCCAGTCAAGAAAATTTCTAGATTTGAGCTCAAAACATCTTTAGATAGTGGAGTGAAGATGGCAGTTTCAATCTCTTGGATTTTCCTGATTTGCAGTTTGAATGACTTTGATGATGTCATTGGGTGTTCTGGTGAACTCTCTGAGTGGCCCGTGTAGAAATAAACACGAAGGTTGTCTATACATGATCCGCTGCAGTGATATCTCTGAAGTTTATATCAAGTTGTCTGGCTTTAGGTTGTAGGGCTTGGGATAAAAGGAAATTTTAGTTTTTATTTCAAGTCAGAATGGTGAGAGAAAATTGGAAATGTTAGTTTAGAAAGTTGTAGCCAGGTTTTGGAGGAGACTAGAAGAATTTAGGACCAGTCCAGTTTACAGATAGATAACAAAATCTCAAAGGTAATGAACAGGACTAGAATCTGATAATAGGTATGCTATAGTTTAATATTGAAACATAATTTTTCTCTCTGTAGTCGCTTCATTTTTACCAAAGATAATCACAATAAAACTGTAAAATAAGTCTAGTCCCATTAAATTTAGTTTGTTATTTATATAAGTGCAGCAGAGTAGTGATTTTATGCACATTTTTAAAAAAATTATGGCGGAGTTAGTCTTTTTTTTTTTAAGATTTTATTTATTTATTTGACAGAGAGAGAGATCACAAGTAGGCAGAGAGGCAGGCACAGAGGAGGAAGCAGGCTCCCCGCCGAGCAGAGAGCCCGATGTGGGCCTCGATCCCAGGACCCTGAGATCATGGCCCGAGCTGAAGGCAGAGGCTTTAACCCACTGAGCCACCCAGGCACCCCTTATGCACATTTTCAAATATGATATTCCAGTTCAGGTTTTGGTAATCCAAAGGGTTTTATTGGCTCCACAAATCAAACACTAGCTTCTTAAAAACTGGTGGTAAGGGCGCCTGGGTGGCTCAGTGGGTTAAGCCTCTGCCTTAGGCCATGATCTCAGGGTCCTGGGATGGAGGCCAGCATCAGGCTCTGTGCTCAGCAGGGAGCCTGCTTCCTCCTCTCTCTCTCTGCCTGTCTCTCTGCCTACTTGTGATCTCTCTGTCAAATGAATAAATAAAAATCTTAAAAAAAAAAAAACCAAAAAACTGGTAATAAGAAATCTCAGATTAGGTGTTTAAACACCTCTTCAGCCCAAGAAGCCAAGCCAAAGGCTTGTTCGATTGTGTTGTGTTACAAACAGAATAAATTCTTGTTGAATTTATGCAAATATCTACACTGCCATGAAAATAAGTTTACTCAATAAAGGCTTTTTGTTGCTGTTTTGTTTTGTTTTGAATTATGAAGAGATGAGGTAGAAGAAAAAAATAAATGTTTAATTTTTGTTTACCAAAGTTTGCCAAATTGTTATAAATTATATAGTGGAGAAAAGGGGTTCTTTAAATTTGGAGAGTAAAACAGTAAAGAACCATAAATGTTGCAAACAATGTCATAAAAATTATAGTCATCTCCAATAGTTGATTTAGTCCCATGTCATCAATTCTTTAGGTTAACAGTTTTATGAATCAGTTAGTTTCTCTATAGCATGCCGGAAATTCTTACCTAGTTAAGTGGTATGATCTTAAAGTTATCAAAAACTTGTATCCTAGAGTACTTGTCAGTGTCTTTTCCATGAATCTCCCTGAAAACAAAACATTTTGGCCTGTAGTTGATTATAAATGTTTTGATAGAAGAATTCAGTTTAAAACAATAACTGTCTGTGAATGACAAAAGACTTAAAAATAGGCTTGGTTAAAGAGTTCACTATTAAAAAAAAAGATGTGATTGACAGGTATACATACAACATTTAAAAAATGGCATACAACGTTTAAAAAATAACTGATACCATTATATCAGGGCATATCAGATTCCTGGGAGTTCTATACAATTTCTGGAACACTTACATTAATAGCATATATCCATACAAATACAATCTAAGAGGATTAAGCATCCCCTTTACTTGATAATGTTTCCCATGCAATTTCACATTTAAAAAAATTTATAGTTTGATGTCTCAGTTTTTATAAGAAAAGAAAAAAAAAAAAAGAAAAAACAACTGAGATCTTCCCTGGAGCCTTGGGAATATCCCAAAGATAGTTCGAAGTCAGAAAGACTTCATTTAGAATTTGATTTGGGGACGTTTGCAAAAAATGTCAAAAGGTATCAGTCACTTGATTAGGGGTGCCTGAGTAGTTCTGTTGTTGTACCCAAGTCGTGAGACCCCCGAAAAAGACCACCGGAGACCAGAATCAAAGCCAAGCAGCAAGGGTCGTTTATTGTCAGGTTTGAACCTGGGCCTCCGTGCGGACGTTACAGGTCACGCTCAGAGACCCCGAGCACACTTTTAGCGCAGCTTTTATAGGTAAGGGCAAACAAGTTACAGAGTTTCCCCTGTTACAAGCATATGATTGGTTGACATTTTCCCTAGTTTACTGGTTGCCTTACGACTGGCCTTGGCCCCCCGCCCAGCAAACCCCAAGATGCCCGATGGTCGGGTCGGAGGCTCGGGAAGTGATCACGTAGCCACATTCCT
>PITA01020305.1:0-35235 GCA_004023965.1 Spilogale gracilis
GTTTCTGTAGTCTCCAAATGATTATATTATACATACAAAAAAAGACTTTGGAACAGCTTGACATTTTTTATTTGAAAAATAGTTTTTAACCCTGTGGAACTGAACCATGTTTCAAGAGATTATAAAACTGCTGAAAAATAACATTATTAAATCATCAAAAGGCCAATGGGGCAAGGGAATTTTGGAGCTATACAAAATCTGCTCAGCAAGGGGCCTGCTTCCTCCTCTCTCTCTGCCTGCTTCTCTGCCTACTTGTGATCTCTCTCTCCTTGTCAAATAAATAAATAAAATCTTAAAAAAAAAGAGATGAGCCTATGGTCCTCTTACTCTGCCACCATCTTAGCACCACCTCTACACCAAACATCTTAAAAAAAAAGCATAATCACAAGCAAAATCCCAGTATTTTTTTCATGAAATGTGTTTGTCAAAGTGTAATTGAAGTGCAATGAACTACATATTTAAATTTAAAAAAATGATCAGTTTTGACATATATGAAAACATTGGCACAGTCACAGTATTTAACATATTCATCATATCCAAAAGTTACCATAAACCCTACTGTAATACCGTCCTCTTTCCCTCCACCTTGTCCTGAGCAACACTCATCTGCTTTCTTTCACTATATTTTAGTTTATATTTCCAAGATATTTATATGAATAGAATCATAAAATTATATATATTTTTAATGCATAGCTTCTTTCAGATATTCTGATGTTTTCAAGTTTTATCCATGTTATAGCATGTATTTCATTCCACCTTATTGCTGAATAATATTCCATTGTATGTTAAACAACGTTTTATTTATACATTCATCTCTTGGTGGGTATGTTGTTATTTCCAAGTTTTTATAAATATATATATGAACATATTATATATTTTATTTACTTAAATCTCACTTAACTTCCACTAATAAAATTGTGCCACTTTTTTTTAATTTTGTCATTTTCAATATAGATAGCTTAGGCAACTGTGTCAGATGTATTCCTAATGTGTATATGTTGTTTTACATTACCACATATATATGTTTTTAAATTTCATGTTTCAATTATTTTATTAATATATAAGAAAATCACTGATTTATAAGTATATATATATATCTTGAAATTGTCAACCTCACTAAATGTATTTATTAATTCTAATAATTTATATGTAGGTTTCCTAAATATTATATGACAGTAATCCTATCATTTGCACATAGGAACAATTCTAATTCTCTCTCTGTTCCTTATTCTTCCACTTTGTTCATTTGTTTTACATTATTCTTATTGCTATATTTTCCAGAACACGTTGAATAAAACTAACAATAGGCAAAATCCCTGTCTTATTCCCATTCTCAAAGGAAATGATTCAATGTCTCACTTTTAATTATGGTATTAGTTGTACATTTTTTTCTTGATTTTTTTCCAGATTAAGGTATCTATCATCTCTAGTTTGTTTATAGTTTTATTTCTAATATGAATGGAAGTTGAATTTTATTAAACAATTTTTCTGCATTTATCAAAGTAACATTTTCCCTTTGTTATATGTTGTATTATATTTATTTTTTAGTATACCTGAGTTTTTAAATAATTAATTTGATTTTTTCAGCGTTCCAAGATTCATTGTTTATGCACCACACCCAGTGCTCCATATAATTTGTGCCCTCAATACCCAGCACCAGGCTCACCCATCTTCCCACCCCATTCCCTTCCAAAACCCTCAGTTCCTTTCTCAGAATCCAATTTCTCTCATGCTTCATCTCCCTCTCTAATTTACCCCATTAAACATTTATTTTCCTTCTCCCACTGTCCACCATGTTACCCCTTAAGCTCCAAAAGTAAGTGAAACAATATGAAAGGTGACTTTCTCTGCTTCACTTATTTCACTCAGCATAATCACCAATCCTGTCCATGTTTCTACAAAAGTTGGACATTCATCATTTCTGATGGAGACGTAGTATTCCATTGTATGTATGGATCATATCTTCTTATCCATTCATCTGTTGAAGGGTACCTTCGCTCTTTCCACAGTTTGACGATTGTGGCCATTGCTGCTATTAACATTGGGGTGAGTATGGCCCTTCTTTTTGCTACATCTGTATCCTTGAGGTAAATACCCAGTAGTATAACTGCAGACTATATGGTAGCTCTATTTTTAAATTTTTAAGGAATCTCCACACTGTTTTCCAAAGCAGCTGCTCCAACTTGCATTTCCCACCAAAATAATAGGGTTCCTCTTTCTCCATAGCGTCCTTAACACTTGTTGTTTCTTGTCCTGCTAAGTTTGGACATTCTGACTGGTGTAGAGTGGTATCTCAATGTGGTTTTGACTTGAATTTCCCTGATAGCTATTGATGACGAGCATTTTTTCATGTGACTATTAGCCATTTGTATGTCTTCTATGGAGAAGTGTCTGTTCATGTCCCCTGCACATTTTTTGATGTGGTCATCTATTTTTTGGTTGTTGAGTTTGATGAGTTCTTTATAGATCTTGTATATCAGCCCTTTGTATAGTGTCATTTGTGAATATCTTCTCCCATTCTGTAGGTTGCCTCTTTGTTTTGTTGAGTGTTTCTTTCGCTGTACAGAAGCTTTTATTTTGATGAAGTCCCAAAAGTTCATTCTCACTTTTGTTTAATTTGTCTTTGGAGACACATCTTGAAAGAAGTTGTTATGGCTGATAAAGAGGTTACTGCCTGTGGTCTCCTCTAGAATTTTGATAGATTACTGTCTCACATTGAGTTCTTCCTTCCATTTCCAGTTTATCTTTGTGTATGGTGTAAGAGAATGGTCAAGTTTCATTCTCCTATATGTAGCTGTCCAATTTTCTCAACACCATTTATTTAAGAGACTGTCTTGTTACACTGGATATTTTTTCCTACTTTGTCAAAGAAAATTTAACCATAAAGTTGAGGATCCATATCTGGACCCTCTACACTGTTCCAATGGTCTATGTGTCTATTTTTGTGCCAGTACCATGTACTCTTGGTGATCACAGCTTTGTAACAAAGCTTGAAATCAGGTAACATGAAGCCCCAGTTTTGTTTTTCTTTTTCAACATTTCCTTAGCAATTATGGCTCTTTTCTGGTTCCATAAAAATTTTAGGATTGTCTGTCCCAGCACTTTGAAAAAGACTGGTAGAATTTTGATCAGGATGGCATTGAAAGTCCAGATTGCTCTAGGCAATATAGACATTTTAACTATGTTTGTTCTTCCAAAAGATGAACATGGAATGCCTTTCCATTTTTTTGTATCTTCTTCAGTTTCTTTCATGACTGTTCTGTATATACTCTAGCACAGACACTTAACTCCTCTCATTAGGTTTATTCTGAGGTATATTATAATTTTTGGTGCTATCGTAAACGGAATCAATTCTCTAATTTCCTTTTCGAAGTTTTCATTGTGTATAAGAATGCAACTGATTTATGTGCATTGGTTTTGTATCATGCCACATTACTGAATTGCTGTATGAGTTCTAGAAGTTTGTGGGTGGAGTTTTTTGGGTTTTCCATATAAAGTATCATGTCATCTGCAAACAGAGAGAGTTTGACTTGGTCTTTGCCAATTTGAATATCTTTTATTTCTTTTCCTTGTGTGATTGCTGTTGCTAGGACTTCTAACACTGTGTTGAATGACAGTGGTAAAAGTGGGCATCCTTGTCTTGTTCCTTATCTCAATCAGAAGACTGTCAGCTTTTCCCCATTGAGAACGATATTTGTGGTGGGTTTTTCATGGATTTTATGAGGTTGAGGAATGTTCCTCCTACCCATATACTTTGAAGAGTTTTAATCAGGAACGGATGCTGTATTTTGTCAAATTTTTTTTCTGCATCAATTGAGAGAACAAAGTTGTTCTTCTCTTTTCTCTTATTGATTTGTTCTATCACATTGATTGAATTGTGAATGTTGAACCACCCGTGCACCCAGGGATAAATCCCACCTGGTCATGGTAGATAAGCCTTTTAATGTATTGTTGGATCCCATTAGCTAGGATCTTGTTGAGAATCTTGATATCCATATATATCAGGGATATTGGTCTGGAATTCTCCTTTTTGATGGGGTCTTTGCCTGGTTTGGAGATTAAAGTAATGCTGGCTTCATAGAAAGAGTATGGAAGTTTTCCTTCTGTTTCTATTTTTTTGAAACAGCTTCAGAAGAATAGGCATTATTTCTTCTTTGAATGTTTAGTAGAATTCCCCACAAAATCCATGCAATCCTGGGTTCTTGTTTTGGGGGAGGTTTTAGATCACTGCTTCAATCTCATCACTAAATATTGGTCTATTCAGGTTGTCAATTTCTTCATGTTTTAGTCTTTTTTTTGAACAGGATAGTCTTTAGCTTCCAAGTGTTTGAATTCCTTCTGAACTTTTTCTTATAGTTGAGTTCTAGGGTCAAGGCATTGTGGTCAGAGAATGCAGGGAATAATCTCAATCTTTGGTATTGGTTGAGCCCAATTGGTTGATTTGTGACCTAGTATGTAGTCATTTCTGGAGAAGGTTCCATGTGAACTCAAGAAGAATGAGTATTCTGTTGTTCTAGGATAGAATATTCTGAATATATCTATGAGATCCATCTGGTCCAATGTGTCATTCAAAGCTCTTGTTTCTTTATTGATTTTCTGTTTAGGTCATCTGTCCAGTGCTGAGAGTGGTGTGTTAAGATTTCTTACAATTAATGTATTTGTATCAATATGAGTCTTTATTTTGCTTAAAAGTTAGCTTATGTAATTGGCTGCTCCCATGTTGGGGGCATAAATATTTACATTGTTAGATCTTCTTGGTGAATAGACTCTTTAAGAATAATTTAGTGTCCTTTTTTATCTCTGACTACAGTCTTTAGATTAAAATCTAATTCATCTGATATGAGCATTGCTACCCCAGTTTTCTTTTGAAGCCCAATGTTATGAAAGATGGTTCTCCATTCCCTCACTTTCATTTTGGATGTATTTTTAGATTCAAAATGTGTCTCTTGTAGACAGCATATGTATGGGTCCTGTTGTTTTATCCAGTCTGCAAGCCTATGTCATTTTATTGGAGCATTTAGGCCTTTCACATTGAGAGTGATTATTGAAATATTTATTTTTATTGACATCATGTTGCCTGTGAAGTCTTTGTTTCTATAGATTGCCTCTGTCAATTTCTGTTCTGTGTCACTCTTGGGTTATTTCCTCTTTTATGGAGTCTCCCTTAATATTTCTTGTAGTGTTGTCTTGAGGGTCACATAATCTTTTAGACCTTGCGGGTTTTAGAAGCTCTTTATCTCTCTATCCATTTTGAAAGTCAGCCTTGCTAGGTAGAGTATCATTGGCTGCATATTTTTTTATTTAATTACCTTAATATGTCTTACCAAACCTTTCTGCATTTCCAGGTTTCTGTGGACAAGGTCAACATTATTCTGTTGGTCCTCCCTCTATACATAAGAAATATCCTTTGAATTTATGATTCATGAATTTCACCATTATGTGCCTGGAGGATTTCTAGTCTCATTGATCTTTGGGGGTGTCCTCTCTTGCCTCTAGGATATGAACACTTGTTTCATTCCCCAGATTAAAGAGATTTTCATCCAGGATTTATTCAACTATATCTTCTAGTCTTCTCTCTCTTTCTACCCCCTCAGGGATCCCAATAATTCTGATATTGGAGCATTTCATAGTGTCGTTTATTCCCCTAATTCTATTTTCATGAGACTTCAGCTATTTGTTCCAAGACTTCTCCTGCTCCTCCTTCTCAATCAATCTGTCTTCTAGGTCACAAATGCAATCTTCTGTTTCACTTACCCTAGCTGTTATTTAGATTAGATTGGATCTCATTGGTAGCATTTTTAACCTCTTCTAGTCAGCTTTTCCTTCTGCCCTTAGATATTCTATCTTGCCACTAATAGTCTTTTCCAACTTAGCCATTGTTTGGATAACTGCTACCCTGAATTCTACATTTCTGTCATATTGTTTATGTCCATATCCAGTAGTTCTGTGACAGGGGTTACAGTCTCTGATATTTTCTTCTGTTGGGTGTTCCTCCTCTGAGTCACTTTGGTGAGGAGTCATTGAGGGGATGTATAGCTGAATATATCATTCACAATCTAGGCAAGTTGTCTGCTGGAAGGTTTCAGAACCATCAGAAGGCAGCATCAAAAGGAGAGAAGAAACAAAAAAAGAAAGAGAAAAAGAGGGGAAAAAAAGAAAGAAAAAAACCTAGGCAAAATGGGCTCTCGTATGGCACAAAACCAAAAAAGAATAAACAAGAAGACTGTCAAAAGTAAAAGAAAGGAGAAAAAGAAGGTAAACCCAATCCAATCGACCCCCAGGAATAAGATTTATATAGTTCAAAGGCAAAAAAAAAATACAGAGAAACAATGACAGAAGAATGAGATGGAGAGGTGGTTACAAACCCTTGATGTATATTTATGTATATTTAAAAAGAAAGAGAAAGAAAGAAAGAAAGAAAGAAAGAAAGAAAGAAAGAAAGAAAGACAGAAAGACACAGGTATATGTATGAAAAATATTCAAATTAAGAAATTATGGAATGCTGTATTAAACATCAAGTTGTAATAATAAGTAGGTTAAAAAGGTAATAAAAGACAAGAATCATGAGAATGAATCTAAAAATAAAAAAATTAAGGAATGAAAAGAAATTTGAAAAAATGAAATGTAAAGCTGTATCTATAAAGTAGACAGGTTTGGGGCAATATCGGAAGCTTAACATATTGTTTTTTTCCTGGATGTTGGGGTTTTACAGTTTTATGGAGACCCCATGGTGGTTGTCCTCTTGTTCTTCTGGCTTGTCTTCTGGTGGGAGGGGCCTGCTGCGCTGTTTTTCAGTCAGTCTTTCTTAGTCTGAATCTTCCACCCCTATCAAGGAGCTGGGCTCTGTTGAAATCAGTTTTTCAGGCTTTTGTTCTCTGGAGGTTTTTGTTCTTTAATGGCTTTTTACGGATTTTTGCAGAGTCAGAGCAAAGAAAGCTATCTGCACCCAGAGCTCCATATTAGAGAGAAGTCTCAGTCTCATCCCCTCTGGATGGTCCAGGACACACAGACTCTCGCTCTGCAAACTCCCCTGCCCCCTGCCACCTGTCACAGGTATTGTGCACCCCAAGTCACCACCTCAATGGTCACCCGAGGCCCCCACTTCTCTACATGCCTATGCCACATAACCTGTGAGCAAAATTGTTCTGTGTGTGCCTGCTGTTGCCAGACTGTTGTCTGGAGCCCACACCCATGCTGGGTGCACTAGGACCCTGTAGTTCTGCACATTGCACAGAAGGCTATAGAACAAGTGGCCCCTGGCACAGGCGGGGGTGTGCCTAGCCCAAGCAGTGGTGCAGGCGGCTGAAAGCCATGGTTTCAGGGAGTCCCCTCAGGAGCTGGTGGGTACCAGCTATGAACATCCAGGGAGTGCAGTTTTAGGTCCATAACTTTGGCTGTAGATTCTACCACTTTCCCCTTAAGACCCTTTGTTTATGAGTGCTTTTAACCAGCCTCCAAGTTGATTCTGGTCCCCAAGGACAGGGCACTTTTGTATTGGGGTATTACTTTCCAATGGGTCACTTCTGGTGGCTCCCTCCCCTTTCTGTTTATCCTCCGAAATCAGTCTAAGTGCTCCCACTCAACTTTACCTTTCCACTGCTGCTCTTCTGCATCTGTGGAGATCCAGAAGTGGGTAGTCTTATATGTCAGGCTGATTTCATGGGTGTTCAGAATGTTCTGGTAGATATTTAGCTCATTTCAGGGAACTGGTTGAAACAGGGTCTCCTACTTCTTCTCCTCTTGCCCCTCCTCGTATGACTGAGTTTTGAAACCAAAGATATCTAACTCTAATCTATCTTAATCCTATTATAACAAGTGAATAACAAAATTCCACTTCAGTATTTATTAGGAGTATTGTTATATTTATTTCTTTCATCCAGTTCATAGAAAAGACTACAGAATTAGGGATTCCTACCTTTACAAGTAAATCTTAGAGTTCATTTATAATATACAGATTCTATTAATCCATTAAATTTTTATAAAACTGCACTGAAAAATTGAAAAAAATGAAAAAAATTACATATGTCTAAAACTTACCATGTGCCTTTAACATTTTAGATTTAAAATTTCAGCACAAGACACTATAATGTGCATGAAGAAGTAGGAAAAGAATATAGGTATTAAAAACAGTATGTATTTGTGTGGATGTTCTCTAAAACTTCCTCTCTATTTATTTGGCACATGTATCATTTGACTCAGGTATTATAATTTTTGGTGGGTATCATAGCATACTAATAGATGTGTTGATTGCGTAGACCTGCCAATGAAGCAGAATGTATTTTAAAACAATTTGTGCTAGTCATTAAGATGGTTTCCCTATGATACAGAAGTATTTTTACACACATCAATGTGTACATTTTTATATTTGAAATACTTCTAATACTAAAGTCAAGAAAAAGTCATATTATGCCAGAAACTGATTAAAATGCCAACTATTTTAATTTTTTTAATATTAGTCAGATGGTCTAGTAAAAATACTTTATTATTATATACTTTTCAATTATAGTTCAAAGTAGGAGAGTCTTTCCCCAAAAGTTTACATAGAAAAACATAAATATTTGCTTTTTTAGCTTCAGTTGCATTTCACAAACAGTGATGATTTGGAATGAAAAATATTTCAAATGGTGAGTGGAAAGTCTTAAAGACAACGTGATTCATTATTTTTTTTAATTTTACTTTAATTCCAGGATGTTTAGCATACAGTCATTATATTAACTTCAGATGTACAATATAGTTATTTGGCAATTCCATATATTACTCAGTGATCCTCATGGTAAGTGTACTCTTAATCTCCTTCACCTATTTTATCCACATACCCTCCAAGCTCCTTTCTGGTAGCCATCTGTTTATTCTCTATACTTAAGAGTCTGGTTTATCTCTTTCTTTTCCTTCGTTTATTTGTTTTGTTCCTTAAATTCCACATATGAGTGAAATCATATGGTATTTGTCTCTCTGATTGACTTATTTCACTTAGCATTATACTCTGTGCATTAATCCATGTTGTTACAAGTGCCAAGGTTTCATTCCTTTTTTATGGCTGAATAATATTCTTTTGTATATGCAGAACAGTTTCTTTATCCGTTCACCAGTCTGTGGACACTTGGGTTGCTTCCCTACTTTGGTCATTGTAAATAACGCCAGAATAAACATAGAGGTGCATAAATCCTTTTGAATTAGTATTTTCATATTCTTTGGAAAAACATCCAGTAGTATGGTTATGAGATCATAGGGCATATCTATTTTTAATTTTTTGAGGAACCTCCATACTGTTTTGCACAGTGGCTGCACAAATTTGCACTCCCACCAAAAGTTCAAGAGGGTTCCTTTTCTCCACATCCTTGCCAATACTTGTTTAATCTGTTTTTTGTTTGTTTGTTTTGTTTTGTTTTGGGTTTGTTTGTTTCTTTGTTGCTTTTGTATTTCCCTCATGATGAATGCTGTAGAGGACCTTTTTGTGTATCTATTTGCTATTGTGATACCTTCTTTGGCTAAATGCTTATTCATGACTTCAGTTTTTATTGTATTATTTGGGAGTTTTTTGGTCTTGAACTGCATAAGTTCTTTATACATTTTGGATGCTAACCCTTTATTACATCTGTCATTTGCAAATATATTTTCCAATTTAGTAGACTGTATTTTATTTTACTGGTTGCTTCCTTCACTGTACAGATGCTTTTTATTTTGATGTAGTCCCAATAGGTAATTTTGCTTTTTTAAAATTTTTGCTTAATTATTTTTAAAGATTTTATTTATTTATTTGAGGGAAAGCATGAGAGGAGAGAAGGTCAGAGGAAGAAGCAGACTCTCAGCAGAGCTGGGAGCTGGATGCAGGACTTGATCCCAGGACTCTGAGATCATGACCTGAGCTGAAGGTAGTTGTTTAACCAACTGAGCCACCAGGTGCCCCTATTTTCGCTTTTGTTTCTCTTGCTTCAGTAGATATATCTAGAAAGATGTTGCTATGGCCAATGTCAGAGAAATTACTGTTTGTGCTCTCTTATAGGATTTTTACAGTTTCAATGTTCACATTTAGGTTTTTAATCCATTTTGAGTTTATTTTGTGGAATAAGAAAGTGGTCCTGTTTCAGTCTTTGGCATGTAATTGTCCAGTTTTCTCAAAACCATTTTGTTGAAGAGACATTTTCCCGTTGCTTGTTCCTGCCTACTTTATCAAAGATTAATTAAACATATAATTATGAGTTAATTTCTGGGCAAGCTATTCTGTTTTATTTATCATCTTTTATGCTAGTAACATTGTTTTATTAGTATATCTTTGCAGTATAACATGAAGACTGGAATTGTCATACCTCTTTTTTTGTTTTTCTTATTCAAGATTGCTTTGGATATCTGGGGTCTTCTGTGGTTCCATACAAATGTTAGGGTAGTTTGTTCTATTTCTGTGGAAAAAAAATGCTATTAGTATTTTTAAATGAATTGCATCAAATGTACAAATTGCTTTGGGTAGTATAGATGTTTTAACAACATTTGTTCTTCCAAAACATGAGCACAGCATATCTCTCTATTTCTTCGTGTCATCTTCAATTTCCTTCATCAGTATTTAATAGTTTTTAGAGTACAGGTTCTCACATATTTGGTTAAGTTTATTCTTATGTACTTTATTATTTTTGGTGTAATTGTAAATGGGGTTATTTTCTTAATTTCTCTTCAGCTGCTTCATTATTAGTGTACAGAAATGATATGGATTTTTGTATATTGATTTTGCATTCAGTGACCTTACTGAAGTCATTTATCAGTTTTAATAGTTTTTTTGATGCAGTATTTGGGGTTTTCTATATAGAGTATAATGTCATCTGCAAATAATGATAGTCTTACTTCTTCCTTACTGTTTTGGATGCCATTTATTTTTTAATTAATTAATTATTTTTATTGTTATGTTGTTAACAACATATAGTATATCATTAATTTTTGATGTACTGCTCAATGATTCATTAGTTGTATTTTAACACCCAGTGCTCATCACAACACCTTGTCTCCTTAATACCCATCACCTGGTTACACATCCCCTCACCCACCTTCCTTCTATAACCCTCAGTTTGTTTCCAGTAGTCCAAAGTCTATCGTGGTTTTTCTCCCTCTCTGATTTCTTCCCATTCTGTTTTCCTTCCTTTTGCTAAGGTGCTATTCCTTATATTCCACATATGAGTGAAACCATATCATAATTTTCTTTCTTTGCTTGACTTATTTCACTTAGCAAACTCTCCTCCAGTTCTGTCCATGTTGATGCAAATGGTAGGTATTCATCCTTTTTGATAGCTGAGTAATATTCCATTTTATATATGAACTACGATGCCATTTATTTTGTTGTTGTTATTGTTGTTGTCTGATTATAGTGGATTGGCTAGGACTTCAAGTATTTTGTTGAATATAAGTATTAAGTGTGAATATTATTCTCCTCCTCCCAACCTTAGGGGAAAGCTCCTAGTTTTTCCATATTGAATATAATGTTTGCTATGGATTTTCATATAAGGCTTTTATTATGTTGAAGCATATTTCCTCTAAACCAACTTTGTTAAGATTCTTTATTATGGATGAATGTTGTCCTTTGTCAAATGCTTTTTCTGTATTTATTAAAAGTATCATATGCTTTTTATCCTTTTTATTATTAATGTGATATATCATGTTGATTGAATTGTGAATATTGAACCACACTTGCATCCTGGGAATGAATCCCACGTGATCATGGAGATTTATTCTTTTAATGTGTTGGTTTCAGTTTGCCAATATTTTGTTGAGGATTTTTGCATCTATGTTCATCAGAGGTATTGGCCAATAGCTCTCTTTTATGGTGTCTTTATTTGGTTTTGGTATCAGGATACTGCTGGGCTCACGGGAAGAATTTGAGAGCTTTCCTTCCTGCTTTTTTGGTTGGGTGGCGATGTTTGAGAAGAATCAGTATTAACTCTTCCTTCAGTGTTTGGTCGGGTTCACCTGTGAAGCTGTCTGATCCTGGAATTTTACTTATTGGGAATTTTTTAATTACTGATTTAATGTCATTGCTGCTAATCAGTCTATTCAAATTTTATATTTCTTCTTGCTTCAGTTTTGTTAGGTTATGTTTCTAGGAATTTATCCATTTCTTCCAGGTTGTCCAATTTGTTGGCACATATTTTTTTTCATAATCTCTTACAGAATTTGTATTTTTGTAATGTCAGTTATTTCTACTCTTTCATTTATAATTTTGTTTATTTTAGTCCTTCCTTCTCCTTTTCTTCTTTTTATTTCTTTTTTTTTTAAATTTTTTAAAGATTTTATTTATTTATTTGACAGAGAGAGATCACAGGTAGGCAGAGAGGCAGGCAGAGAGAGAGGAGGAAACAGGCTCCCTGCCTAGCAGAGAGCCCGGCACGGGCCTTGATCCCAGGACCCTGAAATCATGACCTGAGCCGAAGGCAGAGGCTTTAACACACTGAGCCACCCAGGTACTCTCTTCTTTTTCTGAGTATCTGGTTAGAGATTTATCAATTTTACTGATCTTTTCAAAGAACCAGCTCCTGATTTCATTGATCTGTTCTGTTGTTTTAGTTTCCATATCTTTTATTTCTGTTCTTTATTATTTCCTTCCTTCTGCTGCTTTAGAGTTTTGTTTGTTCTTTTTCTAGCTCTTTTAGGTGTAAGTTTAGGTTGTTTCTTTGAGATTTTTCCCCTTCTTGTAGTACTCCAATATAGATATAAACTTCCCTGTCAGAACCACTTTTGCTGGCTTGAGAGATTTCATACTATTGTGTTTTCATTTTCATTTGATTCCATGTACTTTTTATTTCTTTGATTTTCTGATTGACTCATTCATTGTTTAATTGAACCTCCAAGTATTTGTGCTCTTTCCATATTTTTTCTTGTGGTTGATTTCTAGTTTCATAGCATTGTGATCAGCAAAGATATATGATATGACTTCAGTCTTTTTTTTAGTTGAGACTTGTTTTGTGGCTTAATATAGGATCTATTCTGGAAAATACTCCAGGCCTACTGAAAATGTCAAGAATGTGTATTCTTCTGTTTCAGGATGGAATGTTCTGAATATATCCATTAAATCCATCTGGCCTTATGTGTCATTCAAGTCATTGTTTCCTTGTTGATTTTCTGTTTAGATGATCTGTCCATTGATATAAGTGGTATTAAAGTTGCTTACTACTATTGTATTGTTGTTGATTAGTGATTTTTTTCATTATTAACATTTTTGTGTATTTTGTTGTTCCCATTTTGGTTGCATAAATATTTACAATTATTGTGTCTTCTGCTTCGATTATCTGCTTTATGATTACATAGTGTTCTTCTTTGTCTTTTATTTACATTGTTTTTTAAAGTCTGCTTTGTCTGCTATATGTATTGCTATGCCACTTTTCTTTTCACATCCATGCACATAATAAACATTTCTCCATCCCTCACATTCAGCCTGCATGATTTTTGGTCTAAAATGAGTCTCTTGTAGGCAACATATAGGTATGTCTTCATTTATTTCTAATCTATTGAATTGCCACTATGTGTTTTGATTGGACCATTTATTCCATTTATATTCAAATTAATTATTCATAGATATGTATTTATTTCCATTTTATTGTTTGTTTTGTGGTTGTTTCTGAAGATTTTCTCTTATCCTATCTTCTCTTGCTCTCGTTCATGGTTTGCTGGCTTTCTTTAGTGATATGCATTGGTTCTTTTCTATTTCTTGCATATCTCTTCTTGTTTTTTGATTTGTGGTCACCATTAGATTTCGATATAACATCTTCCTCATAGCAGTCTACATTAAGTTGATGGTCTCTTAAGTTTGAATTGATTCTTTAATTCTCTCACCCACCGTGTTTTCTGTATCTGCTATCATCATTTTTATCTTGTTATTTTGTGAGTCCTTGGACTTATTTTTACAGACATATTTACATTTACTGCTTTCACGTTTATTACTTTTCTTACTTTCATTTACTGTCTGTGCTTTCCACGCACAGTGTCCCCTTTACCATTTCTTCTAGGGCTGCTTTTGTGGTCATAAACTCTTTTGTTTGTTTTTTGAAAAACTCTATTCCTCCTTTTATTCTGAAAGTTATCTTTTCCTTATTGCATATTCTTGGGTGCAGATTTTTCCCTTTGGGCACTTGAAATATGTCATGGCACTCCTTTTGACCTGTAGTTTCTTCTGAAAAAGTCTCTGCTTACCTTATGGGGTTTCCCTTGCAAGTTACTGTCTCCTTTGTCTTGCAGCTTTTGAAATTCTCTCTTTATCACTATGTTTTGACATTTTAATCATTATGGCTCTTGGTATGGATGTCCTTGGGTTGATTTTATTGGGGGATCTCTGTGCCTCCATGATCTGCATATCTTTTTCTTTTCCCAGATTAGGGACTTTTTCAGCTATTATTTCTTTAAAGAAGAAAAGGTTTTATTTTCCTTTCATGTCTTCTTGTTCTTTTGGAATCTCTATAATATGAATACTGTTTGTTACATTTAATGGAATCACTCGATTCCTTTGGGATATTCTCATTTTGCATGCTTTTTTTCTCCCTGCTCTGTTTGATTAATTTCAATTACTATGTTCTCCAGGTAACTAAAGCATTCCTCTGCTTCATCTAGCTTGCTATTTATTCCATCTATTATATTTTAAATTTCATTTATCTCTTTATCTCTGATTGGCTCTTTCCTTATGTTTTCTATCTTTTTTAAAAAAATCTTTATCTATATTATATTATCTATATTACTTATGTCCATTTCTTTTTCATCACTTTCTGTGGTTTTGTCCTATTCTTTCACTTGGCTCTTATTCTCATTTTCTCCTTTTGTCTAACTCTCTAGGTATTTTGCTGTGTGTTAAGGAGGTCAGCTACATCTCTTGATCTTGAAAGAAATGGCATTATGAAGAAGAAATCCTGCAGCACCCTGCTGTGCAGTGTCCCCTGTTCTCCAGGATTTGGCTCTTCATGGATTATTTCTAATGTGTGTTGTATTTGCCCTACTGTTAAGTACTGGCATTTTCCTTTATTGCAGTTGTTTGCAGAGGGTCTCTTTGCCTGTTGTGGGAAATGTTTGTTCCTCAGCTGGGGTGGGGCATGCAGTTTTAACAAGCTGTGCTCTGGTTTGTTTCTCAGATGAGACCTAGTGCCTCAGCTGCCAGGACTGGGGCTGTGTGAGAAAAACAGATTAACAAGGGGACAATTGGGCTCCTGCAAGGACTGTAACCACTGCTATTGTGATAGCCATATCCATTGCCATGAATGATGTTCCACAAATATATGTGTCAGGAGACATGATCTTGGCAAGGTTTGCTCTGGTCTTCTTGGAGAGGGAAAACAAAGTACTGGTATTAAGGCCAGTGTGACTATAAAAAGAAGATTCACAGAAGCGTGAGGAGGGAGGCACTGTATAATCAAGTATTTTAGTAAATGCCTATGCAGTATTGGTTCTCACAGGTGACAACACGTTTTTTCTGGGGTATGGAAGGGAGATGGCACTTGCCAACTGTTTTCTTCCTGGGGCAGTCCCTTCCCAAATATTGTCCCCTTTACTATAATCTCTAAGATGCATTAATAACTCCCTCACATGTATGTATATATATATACTTCTCTAACAATTGTTATATCTTGTCTTTCAATGTTTGCCTTTCTAATTGGTATAAGGTGGTATCTCAGTGTGGTTTTGATTTGTATTTCCTTGATGGCTAATGATGTTTAACATTTTTTCATGTGACTCTTAGCCATTTTTTTAAAAGATTTTATTTATTTATTTGACACACACACACACACACACACACACACACAGAGAGAAATATCACAACTAGGCAGAGAGGCAGGCAGAGAGAGAGGATGAAGCAGTCTCCCCAGTGAGTAGAGACCCTGATACGGGCCTCAATCCCAGGATCCTCAATCCAGGATCCCTCAATCCCAGGATCCTTATATATATAAACATATATATATATAAGTCACCATACAGTACACTGCTAGTTTTTGATGCAGTGTACCACGATTCATTGTCTGTGTAAAACACCAGGTGTTCAAGGCAATATATGCCCTCCTAATACCCATCACTGGGGTCACACACTTCCCCACCACCTTCCACTCTAAAACTCTCAATTTGATTCCTGGAGTCTGTAGCCTCTCATGGTTCATCTCCTCCTATGATTACCACCCATCATTTTTTCTTTCTTTCCCATAATGTCCTCCATGCTATTCCTTATGTTCCACAAATAACCATATGATAATTGTCTTTCTCTGTTTGACGTATTTCATTTAGCATAATCTCCTCTATTTCCATCCATGTGGATGCAAAAGTTGAACATTCATCCTTTCTGATGGCTGAGTAATATTTCATTGTATATAAGGACCACATCTTTACTCATTTGTCTGTGGAAGAGCATCTTACTTCCTTCCACAGTTTGGCTATTGTGTACGTTGCTGCAATGAACATTGGGGTGCATGTGGCCCTTCTTTTCATTTCATCTGTATCTTTGGGGTAAATACCAAGTAGTGCAATTGTTAGGTCATAGAATAGCTCTATTTTTAAATTGTTGAGGAACCTCCACACTGTATTCCAAAGTGGCTGTACCACGTTGCATTTCCACCAACAGCGTAGCAGGGTTCCCCTTTCTCCAAAACTTCTCTAACAATTGTTATATCTTGTCTTTCAATGTTTGCCTTTCTAATTGGTATAAGGCGGTATCTCAGTGTGGTTTTGATTTGTATTTCCTTGATGGCTAATGATGTTTAACATTTTTTCATGTGACTCTTAGCCATTTTTTAAAAGATTTTATTTATTTATTTGACACACACACACACACACACACACACACACACACACAGAAATATCACAACTAGGCAGAGAGGCAGGCAGAGAGAGAGGATGAAGCAGTCTCCCCAGTGAGTAGAGACCCTGATACGGGCCTCAATCCCAGGATCCTGAGATCATGACCTGAGCTTAAGGCAGAGGCTTAACCTACTAAGCCATCGAGGCACCCTCTCTTAGCCATTTTTATGTCTTCTTTGGAACTTTGTATTCATGTCCTCTGCCTGTTTTTTGACTTGCTTATTTGTTTTTTGGGTGTTCAGTTTGAGAAGATCTTTATAGATCTTGGATACCAGCCTTTTATCTGTAGTGTAACTTACAAATATCTTTCCCATTCCTTGTGTTGTCTATTTGTTTTGTTAACTGTTTGCTTGCACAAGGTTTTAGTCTTGATGAAGCCCCAAAACTTCATTTTTGCTCTTGTTTCCCTTGCCCTTAGAGACATCTTTTGAAAGAAGTTGCTGTGGTTGATGTTGAAAAGGTTAATGCCTATGTTGTCCTCTAGGATTTTGATGTATTCCTGTTTCACATTGAGGTCTTTCATCCATTTAGAGTTTATCTTTGTGTATGGTGTAAGGGAATGGTCGAGGTCCATTCTTTTGTATATAGTTGTCCAATTTTTCCAGCACCATTTATTAAAGAGACTGTCTTTCTTCCACTGGATATTTTTTCCTCCTTTATTGAAGATTATCTGACCATAGAGTCCATTTCTAGGTTCTATATTCTAATTCTATTCCACTGATCTATGTATCTTTTTTTGTGTCAGTATAATGCTGTTTTGGTGATTGCAAGTTTGAAATATAGCTTGAAATCAGGCAACATAAGGCCCCCAGCATTGTTTTTCTTTTTCAACATTTCCCTGGGGATTCAGGGTCTTCTCTGGTTCCATACAAATTTTAAGATTGTTTGTTCCAGCACTTTGAAAATTGTCATTGGTATTTTGAACAGGATGGCACTGACAGTATAGATTGCTCAGGGAAGCACAGACATTTTAACAATGTTTAATCTTCCAATCCATGAGCATTAAATGTTTTTCCATCTTTTTGTGTCTCCTTCAATTACTTTCATTAAGTTTTCTCTATTCACAGGTAACATCATACTCAATGGGGAAAAGCTGACAGTTTCCCACTACATTCAGGAACAAGAGAACAATGTCCACTCTCACCACTTTTATTCAACATAGTACTGGAAGTCCTAGCCAGAGAAATGAGACAACAAAAAGATATTGAAGCCTCCAAATTGGTGGGGGAAAATAAAACTTTTCTCTATTTGCAGATGATATTATACTATGTATAGAAAACCCTAAAGAGACCACCAAAAGACTAATAGAACTGATAAATGAATTTAGTAGAGTTGAAGGATAAAAAATCAATATGCGGACATCTGTTGCATTTCTATACATTAATAATGAAGTAGCAGAAAGACAAATTAAAAAAAAATAACATTTATAATTGCAAAAAAAATGGTAATATACCTACGAATAAATTTAACCAAAGAGGTGAAATCTTGTACTCTGAAAACTATAAAACATTGATGAAAGAAGTTGAAGACAACACAATGTAATGGCAAGACATTCCATGCACATGGATTTGAAGAAAAAAAATATAGTTAAAATATCCATACTACAGGGGTGCCTGGGTGGTTCAGTCATTAAACATCTGCCTTCCGCTCAGGTCATGATCCTGGAGTCCTTCCTCAGCAGGAAGCCTGCTTCTCCCTCTCTCACACCCCCTGCTTGTGTTCCCTCTCTAACTATGTTTCTCTCTGTCAAATAAACAAATAAAATCTTTTGTTTTTTAAAGTCCATACTACAAAAAGCAATCTGCAGATTTAATACAATGCTTCTCAAAATGCCATCATCATTTGTCACAGAACTAAAACAATCTTAAATTTACATGGAACCACAAAAGACATGAAAAAGCCAAAGCAATCTTGAGAAAGAAAAGCAAAGCTGGAGGCACCACATTTCCAGACTTCAAGTTATATTACACAACTGTAATAATCAAACAGTATTGCCCTGGTATAAAAACAGACACTTGGATCAATAGAACAAAGTAGTAAACCCAGAAGTGACCGTACAATTACATGGTCAATTAATTTTCAACAAAGTAGGAAAGAATATTCAATGGGAAAAAGACTGTCTTTTCAATGAATGGTGGTGGGAAAACTGGTCAGCTAAATACAAAAGAATGAAATTAGACCACTTTCTTACACCATACATAAAAATAAATTCAAAATGAATTAAAGACCTTAATGTAAATCCTGAAGCCATAAAAATCCTAGAAGAGAACATAGTAAATGACTTATTTGACATCAGCTTTAGCAATTTCTTTCTAGATATATCTCCGAAGGCAAGGGAAACAAAAGCAAAAATAAACTGTTGGGACTTCATCAATGTAAAAAACTGCAGTGAAGGAAACAACAAAACTAAAAAGCAACCTACTGAATGGGAAAAGATATTTGCAAATGATATATCTGAAAAAGGGTTAGTATGCAAAATATATAAATAATTCATCAACCTCAATACCCCAAAAATGAATAATCCAATTAAAAATGGTTAAAAGACATGACTAGATATTTTTTCAATGAAAACATCCAGAAGATGGACAATAGACACATGCAAATATGTTGAACATCCCTGATCATCAGGGAAATGCAAATCAAAACTACCATGAAATATCACCTTACACTTGCCATAATAAGTAAAACACACACACATACACACACACACACACACACACACACGCAAGAAATAATTAGTGTTAGCAAGGATGTGGAGATAAAGGACCCTCTTGAACTGTTGGTAGGGATATAAAATGGTACATTCACTCTGGAAAACAATACAAAATTAATAAAACTATCTTATGATCAGTAATCACCCTGCTGGGTATTTACCAAGCATCTACAAAACTACTAATTCAAAGGCATATATGCACTTTAATGTTTATGGCAACATTATCAGCAATAACCAAATTATAGAAGCAGCCTAAGTGTCCATTAATAGATGAGTGGATAAGGAAGATTTAATATATATATCACATATACATATACATACATAAATACATTGTGTGTGTATATATGTATACACACACACATTAGGATATTATTTAGCCATAACAAAGAATGAAATTTTGCCATTTATAGTGAAATGGATGGATCTAGAGATTATAATGCTAAACAAATTAAGTCAGTCATAAAAAGACAAATACAATATTATTTCACTCATATGTGGAGCTTAAGAAACAAATCAAATGAACAAGGAAAAGAGAAATAGAGAGAGAAAAAGAGAGAGAGAGAGAAACCAAGGAACAGATTCTTAACTATAGAGAGCAAAGTCATAGTTACCAGAGGGGAGGATGATCAAAAGATGGGTGAAACAGGCAATAGGGATTAAGAAGTCCACTATTCCTGATGAGCACTATGTGATGTATAGAACTGTTTAATGACTATTAAACAGACTATTAACACTGTATGTTAATTCCACTGGAATACAATGAAATGAAATGAAATGAAATAACATAATATAACCCTATTAGCATGACTACTATCAAGAAAAAATAGAATATAATAATTTCTGTTATAGATGTGGAAAAATTAGAAAATGTGTACATGTTTGTTGGGAATTTAAAAGGAAATAGACACTGTGAAGCATAGTATTGTAAATACTCAAAATAATAAATAAATATGGTGTGTCTGGGTGACTCAGTTGGTTGGGTGTCTGACTCTTGATTTTGGCTCAGGTCATGATCTCATGGTCTGGGGACTGAAACCCAAGTCAGGATCTGCACTAAGTAGGGAGTCTGCTTGAAGATTTTTCCATCTCCTTTTGTCTCTCCCACTAAAATAAATAAAAAGTTTTTAAAGTAAAATAAAGTAAAAAATAAAATAAAATCACCATATGATCCAACATCCCACTTTTAGATACAAACTTAAAATAACTGGGAGCAGGATTAACTCAAAGTGTTATTTGTACACTCATGTTTGTAATAGCATTATCCACAATAGATATATCATGGAAGTAACCCAAGTGTCCATTGGATAAATAGATCAGCAGTATGTGATCTGCAAATACAATAGAATATTATTCAATCTTTAGAAGGGAGAAAATTCTGACAAATTCCACAACATGGATTAACCCTGAGGATGTTATTCTATGTGAATTAGAACAGTTACAAAAAGAGAAATACAGTATGGTTCTACCTTTATGAGTTAGCTAGAATTGACAGATTTACAGAGACAGAAGGTAGAATGGTAGTTGACAAGCACTGAGGAAAGGAGAGAATACAGATTTACCATTTAATGGGTATTGAGTTGCAGATTTGAAAGATGAAAGGATACTGTTTTGGAAGAAGAAAAGTTTGTATTGTGGTGATGGTTGCATTACAATATGAATGTATTTATTACTATTAACTGTACAGCAAAACAATTAGATAGTAAATTTCAGGCTGTGTGTATTTTGCAATTAAAAATATTGGAGCATGTGAGTGGCTCAGTGGGTTAAAGCCTCTGCCTTCAGCTCAGGTCATGATCTCAGGGTCCTAGAATCCAGGCCCACATCTGGCTCTCTGCTCAGCAGGGAGCCTGCTTCCTCCTCTCTGTCTGCCTACTTGTGATCTCTCTGTCAAATAAATAAATAAAATCTTTTAAAAATTAGAGGTGCCTGGGTGGCTCCATCATTAAGCGTCTGCCTTCAGCTTGGGTCATGATCCTAGGGTCCTGGGATCAAGCCCCACATCAGGCTTCCTGCTCAGTGGGAAGCCTGCTTCTCCCTTTCCCACTCCCCCTGCTTGTGTTCCCTCTCTTGCTGTCTCTCTGTCAAACAAATAATTAAAATATTTAAAAATACATTTTATTAAAAGGTACAAATTTTTCTTTAAGAAAAAGTGTTGCTCTCCACAACACTGGTGCAGGGGAAGGATAACTGGACCAGCCTGTTATCCTCCGGGGGCTGAGCAAGATGATAAGTGTCGATGGCCGGGCCACCACCCTGAAACTGGGAAAGAAACCATACTGAGCCGGGAGTTGAGTCAGCCATGAAGGCGCAGCAATCTCAGCTTTATTGTATCAGAGACACAGTTATATAGAGAGGAAAGGAGGGAGTAAAAGAAGTAGCAGGGGCCAATAGGGACTCATTATGTTGCGATCACTAAGGCCTTAAGCAGATTTCAGGCTGGACTGCTGGGTGGGGCTAAGTTCAGCAGTCCATGCGCGGGCTAAGAGCCCGCAGGCCGGAAGATTCAGCTAGGTCACGTATGCGGAATTATTCTGGAGAGGCCCAAGAGGCCACCCCAGCCAACTTCCACTAATGGCCGCCAACTAGCAGGTGCCAGGAGATCCCAAAAAGTACAAATTTTAAAAATGAGAAAAGCACGTGGTAATTTTATTTAACTGGGAATAGAAATCAAGAAAAAGTCCTGGTTGGTCATGGTATTGGAGCTGAAATTCAAAGATTAGAATGGTGAGAATGGGGTTATCAATGATTTATTTGTTAAAATTGAAAAGAGAAATAAAAACACAGGGCTTTGTTGTGCCTGGGTCACTTAGTCAGTTATGTGGCTGCCTTTGGCTCATGTCATGATCTCTGGGTCCTGGGACAGAGCCCTGCATCAGGCTCCACACTAAGCAGGAAGTCTGCTTTACACTCTTGCCCTGTTTGTACATGCATGTTTTTTCTCTATCCCTCGGATAAATAAATAAAATAAAACTTTAAAAGCACAGAGTTTTGTATTCAGCAGACCTTCAGCAAACTGTAATAGTTACTACTTTCCAAGCTCATACAGGTAGTAGGTGGCAGAGTTGGAAACCAGATCACTTGTTTTACCTAACAGTTTTTTTCTCCATTTTTCTCTCCATAAAGATAGTAAGCCCCATTTAATAGACTTGTCTCAATATCAACAGAAAAAAATATATATTGAACTAGATTACTTTGAGAACTTCCATTTGAGGGAATAAATACATAAGAAACACAGATGGAAGATCAAAAACCATTTTTGATTTTCAGGTACTAAAATGTTAGTTGAACCCAAACTCAAAACTCAAAAAAACCTTTTGGGAATATCACACACACACACACACACACACACACACACACACACACACATGGCAGCTAGAGGCACAGAGCTTCAATGGACAATACAAAAATAAGAAAAGTAGAAATAGAATCTAAGATTTATTTTTTTCTTTTTTTTAAAGATTTTATTTATTTATTTGACAGAGAGAGATCACAAGGAGACAGAGGCATACAGAGAGAGAGAGAGTGGAAGAAACAAGCTCCCTGCTGAGCAGAGAGCCTGACATGGGCCTCGATCCCAGGACTCTGACTGAGATCATGACCTGAGCTGAAGGCAGAGGCATTAACCCACTGAGCCACCCAGGCACCCAGAATCTAAGATTTCTAACATAAATTCAAACCTTTCATATCTAGACCATGTTTGGAAACACCCATAATTGACATTACTATTCAGTATTTGGCATCTTACACAATACCTCCTTTCTAAATATTTCAAAATGAGAAGCTAATGATTTAAGTCAGGTTCAAGTAGGAGATTCAAAGACTGCTTTTGAACTGCCAAAAAAATAAAAAATTAAAAAATTAAAAAAAAAACGGTACTGAGTCAGGAGACTACAGTGTATCTCTAAATTTTGACCATCTAATTCCATCTATACGTGAAATTGAAAGACTTAATTCTTCATTTGCTCCCTCTCCATTAAATCCAGTTTCACTTTCAGAAGGCAGTAAACATAGCCAGTCCATAAATACATGAGCTTTGTAAATATGTATACCTAAGTTTGAATCTTATTTCAGTTCTTATTAATTATAGAAAAATGGAAAAACTAGTTGATTTCTCTAAGTTTTGGTTTTCTCATCAGTAAAATGGAGATGATATTACCGTACCTGCTGCTTAAGATTGTTGAAAGGATTAAATTTAATAATGTATGTCAAACAATTGCACCAGTATCAGGACATTAGCAAAGCTCTAAACAGCACCTTCTGTCATGTAAGAAGAGACATTATCTGAACTGTTTGACCTCTTTATCTTCAAGGACTGGCAATACCCTCCCTTTTTTTTCTCACTGAAAAATGGTGAGGCTGCCTGGGTGGCTCAGTCAGTTAAGCATCTGACTGCTGATATCAGCTCAGTTCTTGAACTCAGGTTATGAGTTCAGACCCTGTGTTGGGTTCCACACTGGGCATAGAATCTACTTTAAAAACAAACAAACAAATAAACAACAACAACAACAACAACAAACAGGGACACCTAGTTGGCTTGGTTAAGCATCCAACTCTTGATTTTTGGTTCAGGTCATGATCTCAGGGTTGTGAGACAGAGCCCCACTTTGGGATCTGCACTCAGAGGGGAGTCTGCTTGAGATTCTCTCTTCCTCTCCTTCTGGCCCTACCCACCCCATGTTTACACTCTCTTTCTAAAATAAATAGATTAATCTTTAAAAAAAAAGTCACTATGTGAGACCTTATCAATCTTTATAGACATCTCACCTATTGAAATTAATAAAATATTTAAGTATGCATTGTATAATTAAGGGATGTATCAATATTTAAAGATCACTTTTTAAAAATATTTAAATATGTCACCCCCAGGGACCAGCCTTGGCAGAGATGTGGGTCTCGAACCGCGGGATGTCTGGCGGGTGAAATAATGACTCGGACATGGAAATCTAATGCAAGCTGACAGACCCGAGGTCAGTCAGGAGAGACCTATGAAGCAGGCTCAGGCTCACGCTCTGGCTTTCTAGCTTTGGCTTTCTAGCTCTAGCTCTCTAGCTCTGGCTTTGGCCTTCTTGCTCTACTTCTCTTCTTCTGTCTCTCTTACTCTCTGTCTGCTTCTCTTTCTGTTGCTTTCTTTGCTTCTTTGCTTCTGTCTCTCTTTGCAGGCTCTCTTGCTGTTTGCCAGCTCTCTTGCTCTCTCCTCTAAGGCTCTCTTGCTGCCTTTGCCTCTGTTTCTCTTGGCTGACAGGGGCCCCAGTCTTTTATTATTCAAAAGTGAGGAAGTTGGGTGGTGCAGTTAAATCTTTAACTGCTTTTGCACCCACCCTAGAGATAGGATTAGTATTGTTACTGCAGGGTACAGAGTGATTGCTTAAACTCACAGAAGTTGAGACCATTGAGGCACAGGGATCAAGAAATACAGATAAGAGATAGAGAGATATGATTACTAGGAGGAGGATTAAATGGAACTAGATGTCTTAAATAAGCACACAAAGGACATATTGCCCTGACCCACAGGGTATGTGGCTTTTTGGATTCTAGGCAGGGAAAGCCCAGAGGGGCTTTCATTCACATTCACAGGTACCTCCACCAAAGTTTTCCGGTGGCTTGGGCATGGTGGGAGGGGCAGATCACACACCGTCCCCTACATAAATATAATTGACATATAGTGTTATATTAGTTTTAGCTGTACAAATATACCAATTCAATTATTCTATACATTACTCAGTGCTCCTCATAACTATATTCACCATCTGTCACCATACAATGTTTTGAAGACATCATTGATTATATTCCCCATGTTGTACTTTTCATCTCAATGATTTATTCTTTCTCCCAACAAATCTATGCCTTGAATGAAAAGAAAGGAGTACCTTAAAAATCTCAAATCTGAGGTGCCTGGGGGCTCAGTTGGTTAAGGGCGGTGCCTGGGGGCTCAGTTGGTTAAGGGCGGTGCCTGGGGGCTCAGTTGATTAAGGATCTGACTTCAGCTCAGGTCATAATTTCAGGGTCCTGGGGTTAAGCCCCATGTTTGGCTGCACACTCAGTGGAGAGTCTGCTTGTTCCTCTGTCTCTCCTCCTACTCATGTTCAATCCCTCTTTCTCTCACAAATACATGAATACAATCTTTAAAAATCACAAATCTGCTTTAAATAAATGTTACATTGTTATTGGTAACTTAATTACTGTATGAGTTAAAGACCAGTGGAACTTATGTATGCCATAGTACCCTGTAAACTACTAGAGCATCAGAATTATTTCAAAAAGATGAGATTTGAGATGGACCTTCAGAAATAAGTACAATTTGAATGGAAGAAAAAGAATAAGAAAAATATTTTATTAGGCTCTAAAGTGGAGAATTGTCAATAGTGTAAGCAAAGTCATAGTTGGGGAAACAAAAATGACACCTGTCGGCATGGGAGTAGCAATCAAATTTTAAGGACACCAGAAAGTAGCCATCAGGTCTCCCTTCGTTTTGCCAAGGTCTCATTTTTCTTCTCAGACAATTCCCAATTCTCAGACAATTCCCAAAGTTGACTGAGTAGTGGGACTGCTTGGCACAGAGGAGTTTAAATTTGTTTTTGCTCCTGCTAAGTGATTCTGAAATATAAATACTAATGCCTAGAGATTTGTGCTTTCAGCTCACTGTGGGATTACATAAGGGAGCCATTAATAATGTCAGAATGCATTAACAGCCTAGACAGGAGAAAAACTCTAGACTTGAAACTTTCGTGACAGGACCTAAAATAAATTGTTAGCTAATATCAGGAGTGGCAGAATTGACACAAGTTTTTTTCTATGTATGGTTATATCATAGCTTTTCTAATTTTATTAAGCTGTTAGCCATTCAGACCATCAACAAGTCTAAAACAAAATTTTAATATTTATTCTAGATAAATTGAAATGGGAAAAAGAAGGTTGTAGGTAAGCCTATTTATTTCTTGGAGTGTGACCTCAGTTGCTATGTAACGTAGATCCTCATACAGTGACTGAAATTATGTGTTTTAGGATTACAATCTCACTTTATTGAAAAATAAGTTTCATGGGGCACCTGGGTGGCTCAGTTGGTTGAGCGACTGCCTTCGGCTCAGGTCATGATCCTGGAGACCCAGGATCGAGTCCCACTTCGGGCTCCCTGCTCAGCGGGAAGCCTACTTCTCCCTCTCTCATTCCCCCTGCTTGTGTTTCCTCTCTGGCTGTGTTTCTCTCTGTCAAATAAATAAAAATCTTTAAAAAAAAAAAAGAAAATTAAGTTTCTGGCCACCCTAGGAAAGGACATCTAAAAATAACAAATGCCTAATTACATACAACTTATAATACCTTTAAAATGTATTAAAGCAACTTTGAAGTTGGGGCAACTGGGTGACTTAGTTGATTACGTAATTAACTCTTGGTTTTGGCTCAGGGCATGAGATGAAATTCCACTTGGGGGTCTACACTCAGCACAGTGTCTTACTTGAGACTCTCTCTCTCTCTCTCTCTCTCTACCCCTCCCCCCTCAAATAGAGAAGTTCTTAATAAAACAAACTTAAAACTAAAAAAAACCCAGAAATATTGATGACTTTATTGCTTTAAACTAATGTACTGTGGAGTACACTAGGTAATTAAAGTCAGTGTAGGACAATCACTAGAGATTTGGATAATTTTGAAAAGAGATAATGTCCTTTTTAAAAATAATTTATTTTATTTTTTCAGTGGTCCAGGATTCATTATTTATGCACCACACCCAGTGTTCCATGCAATATATGCCCTCCTTAGTACTCACCACCAGGCTCACCCATCCTCCCACTCCCCTCCCTTCCAAAACCCTTGGTTTGTTTCTCAGAGTCCACAGTCTCTCATGCTTCGCTTCCTTCTCTGATTTACCCCAGTGCTCATTTCCTTTCATTTTCTTAATGTCCTTCATATTACTCCTTATGCTCCACAAGTAAGTGAAACCATATCATAATTGACTTTCTCTGCTTGGATTTCACTCAGCATAATCTCCTGCAATCCCGTCCATGTCTATGCAAATGGTGGATATTCATTCTTTCTGATGGCTGAGTAATATTCCATTGTATATATCGACCACATCTTTATCCATTTCATTTTTAACTGATTCAAAAAATCTGAATTTTATATAGAGAGATCAACCAATACTCCATTGTTTCATTTCACTTCTATCAGTAGTGAATAGGCAACTTTACTCAATCTTAACATTGGGAATAAATTCACTCAAGATGATTTGGGGCAACTATAGGTTAGATTTCTTTTATAGCCAATCATACTTTAGTAGATTTTTAATGGAATTAAAATATATAGGATAGCATAACATGTTTAAATCACTCATTGTATTTTACTACTTTGTGGTTTTTTAAAAGATTTTATTTAAATTCCAGTTAGTTGGGTGCCTGGGTGGCTCAGTGGATTAAAGCCTCTGCTTTCAGCTCAGGTCATGATCTCAGGGTCCTGAGGTCGAGGCCCACATCAGGCTCTCTGCTCAGCAGGGAGCCTGCTTTCTCCTCTCTCTCTGCCTGCCTCTCTGCCTACTTGTGATCTCACTCTATCAAATAAATAAATAAAATCTTTAAAAAAATAAAAAAAATAATAAATTCCAGTTAGTTAACATTGAGTGCAATATTAGTCCCGGGTGTACAATTTAGCTATTCAATACTTCAATACAACACCTACTTCTCATCACAGGTGCACTCCTTAATCCTCATCACCTATTTAACCCATCCTCCACCCACGTCCTCTCTGATAACCATCAGTTTCTTCTCTATAGTTAAGTCTGTTTCTTCTTTGATTCTCTCTCTTTTTTCCCCTTTGCTCATTTGTTTTTTTTTTAATTTCACATATCAGTGAAATCATATGGCATTTACCTTTCTCTGACTTATTTTGCTTAGTATAATGCACTCTAGCTCCAATTGTGTCACTACAAATGGCAGGACTTCATTGTTTTTATGACTAAGTAATATCCTATTGTAAATATATATCACATCTTCCTAACCCATTCATTTGTTGATGGGCACTTGGACTATTTCCATAATTTGGCTAATGTAGACAATGCTGCTATAAAGATTGAAGTGCATATATCCTTTGAATTAATATTTATGTAAACTTTGAATAAATACTTAGTGTAACTGATGGATCATAAGATAGTTCTATTTTTAACTTTTCGAGGAACTTTCATACTGTGTTCCAGAGTGGCTACACCAGTTTATATCCCCCAAAACACTGTAAGAGTGTTCTGCTTTCTTCAAATCCTCACTAACACTTGTTGTTTCTTGTACTGTTGATTTTAGCCATTCTGACAGGTGTGAGGTGATATCGCATTGTACTTTTGATTTGCATTTCCCTATGAATGATGTTAAGCATCTTTTCATGAGTCTGTGTATTTTCAATGGAAAACATGTCTATCCATGTATTCTGTCCATTTTATAATCACATTATTGGCTTTCTGGGTGTTTACTTGCACCAGTTTTTTAAAATAAATTTCAGTTACTAAACTTTTATTGCATTTTTCATTGACATATTTCTTCTCCCATTTCTTAGGATGTCTTTTAGTTCTACTTACTGTTTCCTTTATTGTGCAGATTTCCATTTTGACGAAGTCTCAATAGTTTATCTTTCCATACATCTGGAGACATATCTAGTAAGAAGTTGCAACAGCCAATGTCAAAGAGGTCACTGCCTGTGTTCTCTTCTGGGATTTTCATGATTTCAGGTCTCACACTTAGGTCTTTAAGACACTTTGAATTTATTTTTGTGTATGGTGTAAGAATCTGATCCAATTCCATTTTTCTCATGTTTCTGTCCAGTTTTTCTGGCACCATTTGTTGAAGAGATAGAATTTTTCCCACTGGATATTCTTTTCTGCTTTGTTGAAAATTGACCATATAGTTGTGGGTTTATTTCTGGGTTTTGTATTCCTATCTATTGATCTATGTGTCTATTTTTATGCAAGTTTCATGCTATTTTGATGAGTACAATGTGTTAATATAATGTGAAATTTGGAATTCCATTGGCTTCAGGTTTCTTTTTCTTTTTCAAGGATGCTTTGGGTATTCAGGGGTGTTTTGTGATTCCATGTAAATTTTAAGATTGTTTATTTCAATTCTGTGACAAAAGCTGTTGGTATTTTGATAAGAATCACATTACATATTTAGACTGCATTATGAAGTATAGATATTTTACAATTTTTTTTTCTTTCAATCCATGAGTATGGCAAGTCTTTTCTTTTTTAAAAAAAAAAAGACTTTTATTTATTTTTTTATTTGACAGAGAAAAACACAGCTAGAGAGGGAACAAAAGCAGGGGGAGTGAGAGAGGAAGAAGCAGGCTTCCCACTGAGCAGGGAGCCTGATGCAGGGCTCAATCCCAGAACTCAGGGATTATGACCTGAGCTGAAGACAGACACGTAATGACTGAACCAGCCAGGCGCCCCATGACAAGTCTTTTCATTTTTTTCTGTCATATTCAATTTCCATCATCAGTGATTTGTAGTTTGTAGAATACAGGTCTTGCACCTCTTTTGTTAGGTTTACTCCTAGCTATCTTATTATTTTTAGTGCAATTGTAAATGTGATTGACTCCTTAATGTATTTTTTTTGTTGCTTCTTTATAGGTATATAAAAATGCAACGGATTTCTGTATATTGATTTTGTGCCTAGTAAGAAGTTGCAGGTTTGTTTTGTTTTGTTTTGTTTTTACTGAATTTGTGTAATAGTTTTAGAAGCTTTTGGTGGAATCTTTCAGGTCTTCTATATAGAGTATCATGCTAAATGCAAATAGTGAAAGTTAAACTTCTTGCTTGGTCATTTTGATACCTTCTATGTGTGTCTGTGTGTTGTCTGACTTCTGTGGCTAATATGTCCAGTTCTATGTTAAATAACAGTGATGAGAGAAACATCTGTATCTTTTACCTGACCAGAGAGGGAAATATCTCAGTTTTTCCCCATTCAGATATTACCTGTGGGTTTTTCATATATGACCTTTATAATGTTGAGGTAAATCCCCTCCATCCCAACTTTTCTGAGGATTTTTATCATGAATGGATGTTGTATTTTGTCAAATTCCTTTTCTGCATCTATTGAAATGATTGTATGATTCTTGTCCTTTCTTTTATTAATGAGTTTTTTCACATTGATTATTTATATTAAACCACCCTTGTAGCCAAGAAATAAATCCTACTGATCAAGGTAAATTTTTTTAAAAAAATGATTTTATTTATTCATTTGGGAAAGAGCAAGAGAGAGAGGGAGAGCACACAAATGGGGGGAGAGGCAGAGGAAGAGGGAAAGATAATCTCAAGTAGACTTCTTGCTGAGCATGGAACCTGATGTGGGGCTTAATCCCAGGACTCTGAGATCATGACCCAAGCCAAAGTCAGACTGTTAACTTACTGAAACACCCAGACAACCCTGGTTAATTATTTTTTAATGTATTGTTGAATTTGGTTTGCTATAATTAAAATGAAAAATTTTGCATCTATGTTCATCAGGGATATTGGCAAGTAGTTATAGTTTTATGGAGTTTTAGTGGGTTTTGAGTATCAGACCTGGCATCATAGAATGAGTTTGGAAGTTTTCCTTTCATTTCTATTTCTTTGGACTATTTTAATTAGAACACATATTATCTCTTCTTTAAATGTTTAGTATAATTCATCTGTGAAGCCCTCTGACCTTGGAATTTTGTTTGTTGGCAGGTTTTTTATTTGTTTTTGATTACTAATGCAATTCCTTTGTTGTTTATCAGTCTAAGTTTTCTATTTCTTCCTGTTTCAATCTTGGTAGTTTATATGTTTCTAAGAATTTGTCCATTTCTTCCTGGTTCTGCAATTTGTTGACATATAGTTGTTCATAATATTCTTTTATAGTTGCTTGTATTTCTTTGGTGTTGGTTGTTATTTCCCCTCTCTAATTTGTGATTTTATTTATTTGGGTCCTTTCTCTTTTCTTCTTGATAAGTTTGGCTAGAGGTTTATCAATTTTATTGATTTTTTTTCAAAGAACCAGCACCTGATTTTATTGATCAGTTCTTTTAGGTTCTATATCATTTCTACTCAAATAGTTATTATTTCCTTCATTCTGCTGGCTTTAGGTTTCATTTCTTATTATTTTCCTAGTTCTTTTCAGTGTAAAGTTAAGTAGTTTGAGATTTGTCTTGCTTCATGAGGCAGGCCTATATTGCTATATACTTCCCTCTTAGGACCTCTTTTACTACATCCCAAAGGTTTTGAACAGTCATGTTTTCACTTTCATTAGTTTCCATGCATTTTTAAAATTTCTTCTTTAATTTACTGGCTGATCCATTCATTGTTTAGTAGCACGTTGTTTAACATCTATGTACCTGTGGTCTTTCCAATTTTTTTTCTTGTGGTTGCCTTCTAGTTCCAGAGTGTTGTGTTCAGAAAAGATGCATAGTATGACTTTGATCTTTTTGTATTTGTTGCTTCCTGATTCATGACCTAATATATGATCTATTCTCAAGAGTGTTGCATATGCACTTGAAAAGTGTGTATATTCTATTTTAGGATGGAATGTTCTGAATATATGTTAAGTAGATCTGAACCAGTGTATCATTCAAAGCCATTATTTCCTTCATGATTTTCTGTTTAGATGATTTGTCCATTAATGTAAGTGTGGTGTTAAAGTTCTATAACATTACTGTATTATTATCTATCATTTCCTTTATCTTTGTTATTTTTTTATATATTTGGTGTTTCCATGTTGAGTACATAAATAATTTCCATTGTTATGTCTTCTTGTTGGATTGTCCTTTTTTAAATTTTTATATAGTGTCCTTTGTTTCTTATTACATATTTTCTTTAAAGTATAGTTTGCTGATATAAGTATTGTTGTTCATGCATTATTTTGATGTACATATATAAGACAGGTATTTCTCTATCCCCTTGCTATCAATCTGCAGGTGTCTTTAGATCTCAAATGAGTCACTTGTAGGCAGCATATAGATGGGTGTTGCTTTTGTATTCACTCTGAAACCTTTTGTCTTTTGATTGAAGCATTTAATCCATTTATATTCATAGCACAAGGCCCTGGTCACTATATAACCATTTCTTTAAAAGTCATTTCTTTAGGGACGCCTGGGTGGCTCAGTTGGTTAAGCGACTGCCTTCGGCTCAGGTCATGATCCCGGAGACCCGGGATCGAGTCCCACATCAGGCTCCCTGCTCTGCAGGAAGCCTGCTTCTCCCTCTCTCACTCCCCCTACTTGCGTTCCCTCTTTCGCTGTGTTTCTCACTGTCAAATAAACAAAATCTTAAAAAAAAAAAAGCCGTTTCTTTCAGGAACAGGAAACATTATGGCCTTTTCCAACACAGAGAAGAAGACAGATACTTAGAAAAAAATGCCAAGACTAAGAAATTTATCTCAAATGAGAGAATATGATAAGTCAATAACCATAGATCTAAGACAAACAAATACAAGTAATATGTGTAATGGAGAATATAAGGCCACTAACAGAAGTATACTCACTGTGTTTGAGAAAAGAACAGATGATATCAGTGAGACCCTTACCACAGAGATTAGAGTTGAATAAGTACCAGAGATGAAGCGTGCCATAACTGAAATTAGAAACACACCTCATGCCATGAACAGCAGGCTAGAAGAAGCAGAGGAATGAATTAGTGCCCTAGAAGACCAAGTAACAGTAAGTGATGAATCTGAACAAATCAGAGAAAGAATTATGCAACACAAGAAGACATAAGGAATCAAGTGCCTCCACCATATATAATAGCATTTGTATTATAAGAAGAAGAAAGAGAAAATGGGGCAAAAATTTGTTTAAAATAATACCTTAAAACTATGCTAATCTGGGAAGGATACTGACATCCAGCCAAATCTAAGAGGCCTAGAGAATTCCCATCAAAATCAACAAAACCAGGTGAACAAAAATACATACTTTAATTTTTTTTTATTTATTTGAGAGGAGAGAGAGAGTGAGTGGGGAGAAGGGCTGAGGGAGAGAATCCTCAAGCAGCCTCCCTGCTGAACACAGAATTTGATGGGGGCTCAATCTCATGACCCATTAGATCATGACCTAAGCCAAAACCAAGAGTTGAATGCTTAACCAACTAAGCCACTCAAGCACCCCAACAATAAGATGTACTGTAATTAAATTGTAAAATATAGTGATAAAGAAACAAATCTTAAAAGCAAGGAGATAAAAGAAGTCCTTAATGTACAAGGGTGACCCATAAGGCAATGCGTTTTTTTCAACAGAAATCTGTCAAGTCAGAAAGGAGCGGCATGATACATTCAATGTGCTGAATGGGAAAAACATACAGCCAAGAATACTCTACCTAGTAAGGCTATCATTCAGAATAGGAGAGAGAAAAATTTTCCCAGACAGGGCTACCTGGGGGTCTCAGTCAGTTCAGTGTCTGCCTTCAGCTCAGGTCATGATCCTGGAGTCCTGGGATTGACCCCATACCATGCTCCCTGCTCAGTGGGGAGTCTGCTTCTCCCTCTCCCTCTCCCACTCCCTCTGCTCCTCCCCTGCTCATGCTCTCTCTCTCTCTCTCAAATAAATAAATAAAATCTTTAAAAAAAAGATTTCCCAGACCAAAAAAAACAAAAACAAAAACAAAAACAAACAAACAAAAAAGTAAAAGAATTCATGAATATCCAACTTTTGTAGGAACATGGACTGGATGGGAAGAGATTATGCTGATTGAAACAAGCCAAGTAGAGAAAGTCACTTATCACATGGTTTCACTTACTTGTGGTGCATAAGGAGTAACATAGAGGACAGTAGGAGAAGGAAAGGAAATGGGAAGTAGGGCAAATTGGGGAGGGAAACGAAACATAAGTGTTTTTGGACTCAGAAACCAACTGAGGGTCTTGGAGGGGAGGGGATGGGGGGATGGGAGAGCCTGGAGGTGGGTACTGAGGGCATGTATTGCATGAAGCACTGGGTGTGGGGCATAAACAATGAATCTTGGAACACTGAAAAGATTTAAAAAAAAAAGAATCCATGACCATGAAACTAGCCCTACAAAAATTATCAAAGTGTACTCTTTGGGTGTAAAGAACAAACCAAAAGTGACAAAGGAAAAAAGGAACAGAGAAAATCTCTAGAAATACTGACACAACTGTTAATAAAATGGCACTAAGTACAAATCCACCAATAATTCCACTGAATGTAAATGTATTCCATTGTATATATGTACCACATCTTCTTTATCCATTCATCTGTTGATGGGCACCTTGGCTCTTTCCACAGTTTGGCGATTATGGCCATTGCTGCGATGAGACATTGGGGTGCATATGGCCCTTCTTTTCACTACATCCGTATCATTGGGGTAAATGCCCAGTAGTGCAATTGCAGGGTCATAGGGTAGCTCTACTTTAATTTTTTAAGGAATCTCCACACTGTTTTCCAAAGCGACTGGACGAGTTTACATTCCCACCAAGAGTGTAAGAGGGTTTCCCTTTCTCCGCAGCCTCTCCAACACTTGTTGTTTTCTGTCTTGCTAATTTTGGCCATTCTGACTGGTGTAAGGTAGTATCTCAGTGTGGTTTTGATTTGAATTTCCCTGATAGCTAATGACGCTGAACATTTTTTCATGTGTCTGTTAGCCGTTTGTATATCTTCTACGGAGAAGTGCCTCTTCATGTCTCTTGCCCATTTTTTGATGTGTTCATCTTCTTTTTGGGTGTTGAGTTTGAGTAGTTCTTTATAGATCTTGGATACCAGCCCTTTGTCTGTAGTGTCATTTGCAA
>PITA01020306.1:0-35235 GCA_004023965.1 Spilogale gracilis
GGGGTCATGATTGGAGTTAAAGGCAGATGCTCAGCTCACTGAGCCACCCAGGCACCCCTGTTTGGATTACTTTACTTAGCATCATATTTCTGAGGTTCATCTTTCTGGAATCATTTTTTCATTCCTTCTTATGGTTGAATAATACTCCATATTATGAGTATATCATGTTTTGCTTATCCATCTGCCCATTGATTTACATTTGGATCATTCCCACTTTGGGCTATTAGGAATAACACTGCTATAAATATTCATATATAAGTTGGTGGACCCAACTTCATTTCTCCTGGATATACCTTGGAGTAGACTTGCTGGGTCATTTGCTAACTCTGTGGTCAATCTTCTAAGGAACTGCCACACTGTTTCCTAAAATGCCCACCCATTTTGCATTCCCACTAGCAGTGTGGGGAAGGTTCCAAATTCTCCACATCCTCACCAACACATTATTATTATTATTATTATTATTATTATTATTATTATTTTAGATTTTATCTATTTGACAGAGAGAAACACAGCCAGAGAGGGAACACAAGCAGGGGGAGTGAGAGAGGGAGAAGCAGGCTTCCCGCCGAGCAGGGAGCCTGATGTGGGGCTCGATCCCGGGTCTCCGGGATCATGACCTGAGCCGAAGGCAGTCGCTTAACCAACTGAGCCACCCAGGCGCCCCATCACCAACACATTATTATCTGGCTTCTGATTCTAACCATCCTCGTGGGTATGAAGTGGTATTTCATTGTTGCTTTGATTTATGTTTCCCTGATGACTAATAATGTTGAGCACCTTCTCATGTGCTTATTGGCCATTTGAATATTATCTTTGGAGGAATGCCTATTCAAATTTTGCCCATTTTATTGGGTTTTCTTACTTGTTGTTGAATTCAGTTTGCTACTATTTTGAGGATTTTTACATCTATATTCTAGTTTTCTTTTGATATCTTTGTCTGATTTTGGTATCAGGGTAATACTGGCCTCATAGAATAGTTTGGAATTATTCTGCTATTTTTTGGAAAAGCCTGTGAAGAATTAGTATTAATTCTCCATTAAATTTTTGATAAAAGGGACACCTGGCTGGCTAAGTTGGTAGAACAGGTGACTCTTGATCTTGGGGTCGTAAGTTCAAGTCCCACACTGGATGCAGAAATTACTTAAAAATAAAATTTTAGGGGCGCCTGGGTGACTCGGTCAGTTAAGTGTCTGTCTTTGGCTCAGGTCATGATCCCAGAGTCCTGCAATCGAACCCCAAAGCAGACTTCTTGCTCAGCAGGGAACCTGTTTCTCCATCTGCCTAATGCTCCCCCTGCTTATACTCTCTCTCTCTCTCAAGAGCTCTCTCTCTGGAAAATAAATAATTAAAATCTATTTTAAAAATAATTACAATTTAAATTAGTAAATGTTTGATAGAAGTCATTGGGCTTGGGCCTCTCTTCGTGTGTTTTCTTTTGTTTTGTTTACTGTTCCAATGTCTTCACTTGCCTTAGGTCTATTCAGATTTTTCTATTTCTTCTTGATTCCGTTTTGGCGGCTTATGTCTTTCTAGGAATTTGTCTATTTCATCCAACTTAACTAATTTGATGGCCCACAGTTGTACATAGCATTCCTTAATAAGTACTGTTATTTCTCTAGGTCAATAGAAATATTCCCTCCTGTATTTCTGATTTTTTAAAAATTTATTTGACAGAGAGGCAGGCAGAGAGAGAGGAGGAAGCAGGCTCCCTGCCAAGCAGAGAGCCCGATACGGGCCTCGATCCCAAGACCCTGAGATCATGACCTGAGCCCAAGGCAGAGGCTTTACCCCACTGAGTGACCCAGGTGCCCCTGTATTTCTGATTCTTCTTTCTTGGTCAGTCTCGCTAAAGATCTGCTAACTTGGTCAATGTTTTTAAAGACCCAGCTTGTAGTTTCATTGACTTCCTCTCTTATTTTTCTGTTCTCTTTTTCATTAGTTTCCATTTTACTCTTTATTACTTTAGTTTTTCTACTCGCTTCAGATTTAGTTTAGTCTATTTTTTCCGTATCTTAGGGTTACCGTTAGCTGCATCCTATAAGTTCTCGTATTATGTTTTCATTTTAATTCATCTCAGAGTGGGTTTTTGTTTTTTTGTAATTTCATTGATTTTCTCTTTGACCCATTGGTTATTCAGGAGAGTGTTGTTTAATTTCCATTTATTTGTGAATTTCTAATAGTTTCCTCTGTTACTGATTTTTTTTTTTAAATCCATTATGGTCAGACTACACATTTTGCATGATTTCAGTCCTTTTAAAATGTATTGGGACTTGTTTTAATGACTAGCATACAGTTTGTCCTATAGACTGCTCCGTGGGTACTTGAGAAGAATGTGTATTCTGCCCTTGTTGAAGGGAATGTTCTGTGGGGGTCCGTTATGTCTAGCTGTGCAAATCTAGGGGCGCCTGGTGGCTCAGCCAGTTAAGTATCTGACTTTGGCTCCGGTCATGATCTTGGGGTCTTGGGCCTGCTTTGGGCTCCCTGATCAGTGGGGAGTCTGCTTCTGCCTCCCCCTCTGCCCCTCCCCCTGCTCATGTTTTCTTTCTCACTTTGTCTCTCTCTCAAATAAATAAACTCTTTAAAAAAATGTACAAATCTATTTCCTTGTTGATACTCTCTCTAGTTGTTTTATTCATTATTGAAAATGAGGTATTGGGGCACCTGGGTGGCTCAGTCATTAAGCGTCTGCCTTCAGCTCAGATCATGATCCTGGAATTCCAGGATCGAGCCCTCCATTGGGCTCCCTGCTCAGCCCAATGAGGCTGCTTCTCTCTCTCTCACTCCCTCTGCCTGTGTTCCCTCTCTCACTGTCTCTCTCTCTGTCAAATAAATAAATAAAATCTTAAAAAAATAAATAAAAAAGATGTAACTGTGATCATAATTCCCTTGCCGAAGTTCCAGGGACTCCCACTCAAAGCCCTGACGTGCGTCTTAATGAGAGACTCCTGGTTAGTGAATGCATTCAGAAGCAGAGTTTCTCCTCCCCACCCAGGCCACCTAAGAGCTCTGCACTGTTGACGTTAGTGTCCTTTGCTGGGTCTGAGCATGTTCCAGCCCAGACCTTGGTAGAGCCAAGAGGACTTCTTGGATCATGGCCAAGAGCAGAGAGCTGTACTCAACATACCTTTCCCCCAGCCACACCCGACTTCACGTTTCCCCCTCTTCTTCTCCTTTAGTCTATGAAGACTCTGCAGGATTTGCTAACTGACATCTGTGCACTCAGGGGCACCACTGAAACTCTCCAAAAGGATGTGGACAGACTGAAGGACATGATTGGCAAGGTAGGCCTTCTCCGGCATCCTCTGTGCTGGCCGTGCTGCTCGGACCTCAGGCGGTTGGGGTACAGGGTACATTTAGGGAGCCTGTTCTTTGTCAAAGAACACAGCTGTGAGAGCAAGAGAAGAGGTTTGACATTGCCCAGTCCGTGCCCCATCCCACTAAACTCTCCATGGCTTCCACCCTTCTGTGTTAGGACATTTGTAGTTAACAGAAACCTAGTTCATCCTGGCTTAGGCAGAAAAAGGGAATGTAGTGTCTCATTTACTAAAAAGTCCATGGTTGCCTTCAGGCACCACCATATCTAGGTGCCCACACTGCAGCAGCATCTCTGTCAGTAATGCTTTGCTGTGGTTTGGCTTCGTTCTCAGGCACCTATTCCCTAAGACTCCAGGCTTGCCACCTCCCAACATAGCAGAAAGAGAACAGCTTTTCCTCTTCTGGAAAGCTCTATCCACTCTGAAAAGTGGAACAAACCTAGCACACGCATACAGTCTGTCTCTCTTGGGAGTCACGAGGCCGTCAGCCCAGGTGCATACTCTCTCCTTACCATGACGTGGAAGGACACACAGTCCCCGAAGCATGAGGTCACTGGTGACTCAGAGCTGGCTAGTATTGAAGCTGAGGTTGTACAACTTGCCCCCAGACAACATGGTTTAGTGTATTGGCCCCAATTCACAGGTCAGTGTACACATTTGGTTGTCATGGCGACTGTGAGAACTCGGTCTGGGTAGCTCCCATCTGAGAAGAAAGGGCATCACAAAACACTAAAAAGGAAAACAACAAACAAACCAAAACACTAAAAAGGTCCCTTCAACAAATCTGTTGGGAAAAAAAATGCCTCTCCAGCCTACCTCATGGAGATTCTTTTTTTTTTTTTTTTTTAAGATTTTATTTGGGCGCCTGGGTGGCTCAGTGGGTTAAAGCCTCTGCCTTCGGCTCAGGTCATGATCTCAGGGTCCTGGGATCGAGACCCGCATCGGGCTCCCTGCACCGCGGGAAGCCTGCTGCCCCCTCTTTCTCTGCCTGCCTCTCTGCCTACTTGTGATCTCTCTCTCTGTCAAATAAATAAATAAAATCTTTTTAAAAAATTTTATTTATTTATTTGACAGAGAGAGAGATCATAGGTACACAGAGAGGCAGACAGAGAGAGGGGGAGAAGCAGGCTTCCCACCGAGCAGGGAGCCCGATGCGAGCCTCGATCCCAGGACCCTGAGATCATGACCTGAGCTGAAGGCAGTCACTCAACCAACTGAGCCACCCAGGCGCCCCTTTTTTTTTTTTTTTAAGATTTTTATTTATTTATTTGACAGAGAGAAACACAGCTAGAGAGGGAACACAAGCAGGGGGAGTGAGAGAGGGAGAAGCAGGCTTCCTGCTGGGCAGGGAGTCAGATGCAGGGCTCAGTCCCGGGACTCCAGGATCACGGCCTGAGCTGAAGGCAGACGCTTAACGACTGAGCTACCCAGGTGTTCCCCACTGAATACTTCTTAAGTCCAACGTTTTCCAAGCTTATTTTCCCAGGAAACCCTCTTCCACCCTTTCCCTCTTGCTGGGAAACACTCGCTTGGAATCTGTTCTTCCTTTCCCATGTCAGTCACCTAGAGCTGAGCCCTTGCCTTTGAGCTGTGGGGGAAGCAGGCCAGGCCCAGAACCTGCACCCCTAGCCCACGGACTCGGCTTATTTGACAGATGCAGCCCGAAACAGTGGATACTTTGTGTGAAGACCTGAAAGGACAGAACAGGAGGATGAAAGTGCTACAGCGGGAAGTGGTGAGGGCCTCCGCCTCCCTTCCCAGTCCCCGACCTCCAGGCCTGGGGTGCTGGGGGCAGGGAAGAATAAGGAAGAGGACACAATCTAGAAGGCAAGGAGCCACCCGAGGGCATCACCCCTCATTCTCAACCTCTTCTTCTGCCCCCCAGGTTGCTCTCCAGAGCAAAACCCTCAACTTCCCCAGAGCCGAGGACTTGGTCCTCTGGAGCAACCTCCACGAGGCCATGTTCAGCCCCGTGAGTGAAGGAGGAAAAGGAGGGGCTGCAGCGGAGGGCCAGGGAAGGCAGGGTGACCTCTCAGCCGGCCCGGAGCAGCCCTGGCCATCCTTGCCCCCTTTTCTGCAGGGAACTTCTGCAGGAGGGGCTGGTCCAACCCAGTTTACGGATTCAGACCTGTGGCAGGTGGTGGAGCAGCTCCCAGAGACTGGTCATCGGCACACCATTGAGTGCCTTGAAGGTGTTGGTCCTGTCCAGATCTCAGAGACCATCCACAGCCCCAGGTTACTAGGGACCGTCTGGCATCATGAGACCCCGGGGCAGCCCCAGGAGGAGGAATCTACCCAAGCTGCTCCGCTCACTGAGGCCCAGGGGCCAGGGCAGCCTCCGGGGCTTGAGCCCGGGTCTGTGCCCACACCGGGGCCGCAGCCCTGGGCCATGCCTGCTCCAGGGCCTTGGCTGGGGCCTCCCTTCATACCTGGGCTAGGCCCTGGCCCTTGGCCTGCCATTGGACCTGGGGCTGGCCGCGGGCTTGCACCCGCCCCAGGGCTTCAGCCCTCTCCACAGGAATGCTGGCCTCCTCCCAGAGGCTTGTCCAGGGCTAGCACATGGCCTTTCTCGGGCTCAGACTTCCTGCAGCCTGCACAGTCCCAGGGCCCCAGGGAGTCTGGCTCAGCGTGGCCCCGTCTGCTGAGGTCACAGTCTACCCAGGCAGACGCACACCTGCTCCCAGCGGTCTCAGAGACTGAGGAAGACAGTGTATCCCAGGATGTGCCAGCCCCTCAAGCCAGGGCCCCCAGGGCTGGGGCCCCCAAAAAAGCATCCGATAAGGCTCCCCGGTCTGCCCTTCAGCACCTGAAGACCACCGCGGCCATCGCAGCTGCCGCCGCGGCTTCCTACACTGCCGCCGCCACCTCAGCAGCCCAGAGAGCCGAGGTGGTCGCCAAGGCGGTCAGCGACGCCCCTGCCACCATAGCTACGACCGTGGCCGCATCTGGGCCCTTAGGGGCCTTCGCAGATGTCCTGGGTGCAGGCTCTTCCCGCGGGGTCTCGGCTTCAATGGAGGACACAGAGGGGGAGGACTTGAAGGTGCTGGGCGCCAGCCTCCCTCCCGAAAGGACCCTGTCCCAGGTCATGCTGGCCGCCCGGAAGGCTGTGACCCTCGAAGACAAGAAGATGGCTGTCAGGTACTCCTTGGGCCACATAGCCCAGATGCCCATTAGATACGACGCCCTGAAAGAAGAGTTAGCCCAGATGTCATCTACTCTTCAGCAGCGCTTAAATTACCTAGGTAGGCCTGGTCTGGTTCAGGCCTTCCCTCCCTGCAGACTTCAAGAAGTCCCTCATCTCCTTTGTTTAGCTCCCCCAACAAAAGCTGTATTAACCATTAGCCGTTCATTCCTTTGGCTTCAGCATTTGCCTCTTACTTGCCTTTCCTTTCACCACAAATGTTCCGTGAGGTCTTCTCTAGGGGAGAGGAGTGGTTAGGGTCTCACGTTGGCCCTGAAGAAGGAAAATCGCATGTCATGGTGCCTCTGGAACGCTCCCTCCCCACAGCCTGTGCAGCGCAGCCCTGCCGTACAATGTTCCCATAAGTCTGGGTCCACCGGAACCCCCACCGGACAGTCCCCAGATGGACGTGCTCTGCCTGGGGTTAGGAGCCACTTCCGGGCAAACGTACATACCCTTAAAGTCCATGGAAGCTTTCCGGGTGGTAGATTTATGAAACGGTAGATTTATGCTCCCATTTTCTGCCTGTGGTGGGCAAAATGCTTGCTGAGGGGAGTGGAGGGCAGCGTAGCTTAGTGGAGTGGTTTTCAACCTCGTGCCCTCCCCTGCCCTCATCAGTAGGGGGTGGGGCTGGGCCCAAGAATCTGCATTTCTCCTTCCAGCAGTCTCTTCTGCTCTTCTGCTGCTGCTGGCCCCGGGGACCCAGCGTGAGGCCCACTGCTGTTTCTTGATTTGTTATCTTGCTTTTTTTTGGCTCCCTGCCAAGCACCTAGTTGAATTAACTCAAACCTGTAGGTGGCATGACCCTGAGTCTGTTCTACAGATTTTGAAAAGAAGACGAGGAACTTCAACCAGCTGACCTTGGCCGCTCCCAGTGAATACTGGTGTGCAGCCGAAAATACGAGAGTTATAGATTGAAATTGAAATGGCAAAGCCGTAATAGCCCAAATTCTACTTCTGACCAGCTGCCATTTTTGTTAAGACTCAAGATTGTTGGCAAAAACGTATCTTGGCTCGGATTTCTCCTACCTTCCTACCTAACCTTTAACGTCTTGTCTGGAACTTGATATAGGGTATTTTTTTTTAACCCCCTTCTCTCTTTGTTAAGTCCCCTTTTCTGTCTTGCGGTGAGATAATCCATATCATATATTCTCATAAATAAGGTGCTTTGTAGTTCTGCTCAGGACTTTTTTTTTTAAGTCTGTTTCCAACACAGGGCTCAGACTCATGACCATGGGATTAAGAGTCATATAGTCTACTGACTGAGCCAAGAACATACCCTATCTCACTTGTTAAAAATCCCATATTGAAATGAGACTATTTTGAATATATTGGATTAAATAAAATACCAAAATTAATTTTACCTGCTCCTTTTTTTATTTTTTTGAAAGATTTATTTATTTTAGAAAGCACAAGTGGGGGTAGGGGCAGAGGGCGAGGGGGAGAGAGAATCTCCCTCAGACTCCCCTGGACACGGAGCCGACGCAGGGCTCGATCTCACCACCCTGAGATCATGACCTAAGCCAGAATCAAGAGCCGGATGCCTAACTGATGGAGGCACCCAGGCGCCCCCTCCTTTCTTGATTTGCTTAAAGAATGTGGCTACTAGAAAACTTTAAGTGACTGCAGAGGCCCCCATGCTCACAGTCTCTTGGTTTTGGACGGCACTACCTCCCACGACTCCTTTCAGAAGCAGGTGGAGGGGCGCCTGGGTGGCTCAGTTGGTTAGGTGACTGCCTTCAGCTCAGGTCATGATCCCAGAGACCTGGGATCGAGTCCCACATTGGGCTCCCTGCTCGGCAGGAAGCCTGCTTCTCCCTCTCTAACTCCCCCTGCTTGTGTTCCCTCTCTGGATGTGTTTCTGTTAAATAAATAAAATATTTAAAAAGAAAAAAAAAAGAAGCAGGTGGAGCTCTAGATCTCTAGATGAAGCCTCTTTCCCCATCCTTGCCCCTGATAGCCACCCTCTCCTTTGCTTTCAGCTAATATGGGAGCCTCTTCCAAGCTTGGGTTGACAGTGGATGAGCTGCAGGAAAAGATCGGGAGCCTCCAGAGATCCAGGATGAAGGTGCGTACCCCAGGCAGAAAGCGCTCCTGGGGTGGGATGGCGGCTTGAGGCAGGCTGATGGCAGAGTCCCTGAGCCAGGAGTACGTTTGTCCTGTAGCTGAAAACCTGGGGGAGTGAGTGGGGCCAAGGAGGCAGGCCTGGCAGGTGCAGGGGTCCCAGGGGGCCGTGCCTGGGGGGGTTCCCAGGGGGGCCACCGAGGTGGCAGGTCCAGGAGACATACTAGCCTGGTTATGCTCTTGAAGCCCCTCCCCGGCCATGGTGACCTTAGAAACAGGGACCTTTGGGGCACCTGGGTGGCTCAGTTGGCTGAGCGACTGCCTTCGGCTCAGGTCATGATCCCGGAGACCTGGGATCGAGTCCCACATCTGGTTCCCTGCTCGGCGGGAAGCCTGCTTCTCCCTCTCTCATTCCCCCTGCTTGTGTTCCCTCTCTGGCTCTGTTTCTCTCTGTCAAATAAATAAAAAATCTTTAAAAAAAAAAAGAAAAAGAAACAGCGACCTTTGTGTCCGTGTCTCCCCCTTTTAGGAAGAGGAGCTTGAGAGGATTTGGGGCCACCAGATAGAGAAGATAAAGAATCACCACATCGTGCTGGACAGGGCAGTGGAGAAACTCCAGATTCACTTGGATGACTTAAAGGTCTGGGGGTTTGGGTAGGCAGCTGCGGGGAGGACTCTTCACTTGGACATTCGGATCCTCCCCGAAGGCTTCACCCATACACGGAAGGCTGGGAAACTAGGGACAGGGCCCCGGACATTTTATTCTGTGTGAATTACACTTCAGTGGAAACTAACAGACCGCACCACGCCCACCTGCACCCATAGACCAGAGGCCCTGAGCACCGTCTGTGTTACAGGCCCCTGGGTCACCTGCCCCCAGAAGGGTGCCTGGCACACAGCAAATGGTCACAATGTGCTGAAAGAATCAGGGAACGAATAAGAGGATTTCTTCCGTCAACTGTTAGGTTCCTAACGTTTCCCCTAACCCAGCTCCCTTGTGAATTCTCAGCACAGGGACCAGGGGCAGGGGAGGGGCAGGGGTGGGTCTTTCTGGAAAGGCCGGTTTGCTGACACCACACTTGTGTGGACAGACATAGAGAGCCTTGCTGGGGCTCACCCGGCCCAACACCCCTTCCCATGGGCCTGGAGGGTTTGACTCAACTGGCCGGGTGGTCCTCAGGACCAGTGCAGTCTGTGCCTTGTCTCAGAGGTGTCCCCGACCTTTGGAGGAGGACTGTCAGTCACTGGCAGCAGAGGAGATGACCTTCCCTCAGAGTATGAGAGATAGGAGCCCACGCAGAAGCACTGGAGATGGTTTCCATGGGGGCTTCTGATTCCAAGTCAGGGGGCTGTGGGTGGGATACATTAGGATATAGAAGATGCAAGAGAAAGGCCTATCTCCCCCTCCTGAGACCATGACACAGAGGAATCAGGCTAGGACACATGCCGGGCAACTTGGCGCGGAAAGAACTCCTGAAAAGGGAACCAGTTCCTAGCCTGAGCGACGGTGCCGTGTGTGGGCAGAGGGGCTGCAGACTTGGTGGCTCAGAGCTTTGCCAATGCCAAGATTGGGAACTCCCTTGTCTCCGACCAGCTCTGGGCCCTCCCTGCCACCGCCCCGCAGAGGCTGGGCTGCCCTGTCCTGCGGACATTCACGGGCCCTCCCCGATGGAGACCAGCTGGGAGCCAGCGCCCAGGGCACGTGTGATGTGTGCCCAGTGCTCTGATCCCCCCGCCCCCTGCGCCGAGGGAGCGGCCTGCCCTCTACCTCCCAGTAGCTGTCGCTTGTTGAGGGAAACTGCAGAGAGCGAGGCCTGACCACACGGTGCCAAATGGAACAAGTCAGCCTTTGTACTTCCTGGCCCTGTGCCAACAGCAATCAGTTGCTTATAAAAGTTAACCCCGAAGGACCTGGAGCAGGGTTCCATACAACGCATGCTTCCTTAAGTAGTTCCTAACTGAATACACGTGATAAGAAATCAGCCCTGGGGAGCCTGTCCGGACACAAGGGAGGGCAGACCCACCCGCTGTGGTTCTCTTGCAACATCTGAAACCAGGAAGAAATGTGGCGGCGGCTGCTTTCTCTGGATTCTGCAAGAAACGTCAGCAATAGAGCAGGGGGCACGAGAAAGCCTCTTGTTCATTCACTGAGTGGTTCTGCCTGAGCTCCGCAGTGGCTGGTGATGCCACAATCAGCAACACGGACACCACCAGGCCCTTTGGTGGGGGCGGACAGTGGTGTATGTGTTTATTTTTAACCAGAGTGTAATATATACACAGTAAAGTGCCCAAGTCGCGTCTAAGAGCTCATCCCTGAGTTTCCCACCAAGAACCCAGCCAGAAAGTAAGTGGGGGCAGGACTCTTAACGGACCTTAAGGAATACGGGATTTGCGTTTTGCAAGGGGACAAGCGTCTTCCCCTTATCAGAAGCTGCATTCCAAGACCCTTCCTAGCACAAACGGTGATCTTCGGAGCTCGGGCTTGCTGCGGGAGGGCGCTGAGCACTGACTCTGCCAGAATTAGCCACAAGATGCCACTTCTTGTCTCTCCAGGCTCTGGGAGAGGCGTGGTATTAATGTGCCATGAAAGAGCGGGAAACAGATTCGGGGGGCAGAAGCCAGCCAGGCTCAGCCGGCTGGGAGGCAGGCTGGTACTGGGGTTCAGAGCACTGGATGTGCGTTAGATAGGCTTGGGTTTGAATCTCGGTTCTGCCACTGACGGGGTGTATTTGTTTCCTGCGGCACCCGTAAGAAATGATCGTAAACTGCGTTCCGTAAAACTCTAGGAACTGTTCCGTCACAGTTCTGGAAGCTAAAAGCTCAAAATCAAAGTGTTGGCAGGGCCATGCTCTGATGGAAGGCTCTGGGGGAGGATTCTTGCCCCTTCCAGTTTCCATGGTTCCAGGCATTCCTTGCCGTCGGGCCACATCCCTCCAATCTCTGCTTCCCTCTTCCCTCTGCGTGTCTGTCTTCACATTGCTTCCTTTTAAGGACACCAGCCGATGGATTTTAGGCCTGCCCTGATCATCTTACCTCGGATATCTGCAAAGACTCTATTTCCAAATAAGACCATGTTCACAGGTTCTGGGCAGGTGTGAATTTTGGGGAAGACATTAGCCAACCCAGTGCACAGGCAGCCCTAGCAGCAGTTAGAAGATCCCAGCTAAGCCCTCGTCTTTATTTTTAGATATTAACTAGAAAGAGCTAAGTGGAGAAGTAAATATTAATGTTGGGCCCAGTGACTCCAAAAGGTCAGGGCTCCCTGCTGATGTGGGGCTGGAGGAAGCAACCTGACTTGAGGCGAAAAAGAAGGCCTCTACAGGGCCTTCTTTCCATACCTCCATTCCCCATTCTAGATCTTGGGACCCATCTTCAGGCAAGGTGAATGTGATGGAACTTGGCATTTGTTAGAATTAGGTTCAACTCCAGAGAACATAACCTCCCCCCAGAATAACTGACTTAAACCAGATGTAAGTATATTTCCCATTCACATTCAAGAAACTCAGAGGTGGCTGGTCCAGAGCAGGTGTAGAATTCTATGGTGTCTGACTTCCATTCCCAAGCTCACCTCAAGGTACAAAGATGGCTGCTGGTACTCCAGTCATTAACTCTACATTCAAGCCAGCAGTGAAGAAGACACATTTCATTAAATAGTTCTTATTTTTCTACCTATGTCCTACCCCTTTCCTTTTACACCCTAGTGGTTATACTGAGCTGTAAAGGAGAGTGTGAAATGAATTCTTGGTTCTGGGCTGCCAGGTCCCAGCTAAAAATCTGGGGACTCTGTTCCTAAGGGTGAGAGGGAAACCAGATATAAAGGGAGAAGCAGAAGCCCGTTTCCAGCTTTGGCAGAAACATGACCTTACCTTCTGGGGACATGGCTCAGGAGGTGTGAGGCTCTGAGACCCTTCCCAAGCAGGTTAGTTGCTGCTACTGCCGCAGGGAGGGTCTGGTAACTGGAGCGCGGGCAGAATTAACAGATGGAGCTGGTCCTTTGTGGAGTGAGGGGAAGGGGATATAAGAGTTTTCCTCTGACACTGGGGCTCAGTCTGTGTGGCACGTAGTGATTAGTTGATAAACAGACTCCAGGTCTCACCAGGACCCCATTACAGGAAAGAGCTGAACTTGCCTTAAGCTTCCAAGGAACCAAAGTGTTAGCATTTGTTTACATTTTCTCCCCTTGAGTCTACCTCCCTTTGCAGCCAGGTTCCTGTAAGTCACCTCTGATGGGACACCTGGTCCCAAGGCTCACATTCCTTCCCTTCTGATCTGGGTCCCTGGAGTCCCCGCCTTCTGGTGTGCCCACCTACCTGCTGGCCACCTGGCCCCACTGTCCCTTCCTAGCACGTGCCAAGGACGGACATGGGAGGAAAATGTTATTCCCAAGGCCTCCAGGGATGGGGAACATACCCTTTGCTTCTGTTCTTAGATTGTCCATGCTCAAATCAAAAACCTCGAAATGCACAAGGTGGACAGAAGTGCAGTGGAGCAGGAACTGAAAGAGGTAAGTAGACGGGCGCCGGGGTGGCTCAGTCGTTAAGCGTCTGCCTTCGGCTCAGGTCATGAGCCCAAGGTCCTGGGATCGAGCCCCGCATTGGGCTCCCTGTTCAGTGGGGAGTCTGCTTCTCCTCCTGCCCCTCACCCCATCCTGCTTGAGATCATGCGTGCACTCCTGCACTCTCTCTCTCTCTCTGAAAGAAATACAATCTTTAAAAAGAAAGAAAGAGATGAGTGCGCAGAGTTTCTTCCCCCTCCCACCTGTACATTCTGAGCCCAGCTTCCCACCCAAGGGATGGAGTCATCCAGTGGAAACAAAACCAGGCAGAGAACCTCCCACACTTTCCTTCTATCTTTCTGATATAGAAGGGCTGGGGAAGCTTCCCCAAAGTTGTCCTATCAACTCCTATTTTCAGTGACTAATGACAATTCATTATGCGGACTTGAAAGTCATGCACCGGCTCCTCCATCCCCAGGAAGACCTTGGCTCAGACCTCACGGTTTGTGTTTGAGCCGATTAGACGCCGAGGTTGAGGCTAAGCCAATGCCAGGCGTTCAGAGTCCCAGACTGAAAAAAACAGACCAGAGTGGTCTGATGGCCCAGCTTCCTCTGGCTCCCACCCCAGCAGCCCTGGCTCCCTTTGTCCCCTGTGTGTCTAGAAAGCCGACAGGAGCACCGTGGCGGGCAAGGCCAGCCGGGCCGACCTGGAGGTGGTGGCGGCAGAGCTGAACGAGATGATCCAGGGCGTGCTCTTCAAGGTCGTGACCCAGGAGGATGACTGGAAGAGAGACGTGGAGCAGCTGAGCAAGGCCCTGAGCACCAAGGTGAGCGCCGCGAACCAGCCGTCGTCCACGCAGCAGGTGACCCTGAAGTGTGACACCTTGGCACAACAGAGGCTCAGAGTTGTTGGGGAGCAGCTTCGCTGAGGGGCTCAGCTTCAAGATGGTGTGCGGGCCCCAGTCCTCCGAGGAGCCATTTCCAAGATGGCAGCCTCCCATGGCTGTCGGCGATGCCTCCTTCCTTGCCGCTCAGACTCCTCCTCAAGTCCGCTCGCGCGCCATCCCAAGGTGGCAGCCGCCTTCCCCCGAGCGCAGCTGCACCGTCCTCTGTGACTTAGCCACCCCGCATCATCTCCGGAGCCTCCCGTGCGTCCGCAGGCCGGCCCTGCTCCGTGGGAGAGGCTGTGAGGACCCACCGGGCTGGGCGGGGAGCCCCCGGGGGGCTGGGCGGGGGCACCTGGGGGCTGGCCCAGCATCGGCGCGGGCCACGTGGAGGCGGGGGCTCTGCTCATCATGTATTTCTTCTCTGGTCATTGACCAGCTGTAACAAGCCAGACTCTGGAGAAACGTCGATGATGAGTCACGGTCCGGGCCTCCATTCGGACTGTCCAGTAGAGAGAAAGCCACAGTGCGGGCAGCACGTACAGTGCGCGGGGCTCCCGCAGCGTGGGTTCAGAGCCCGCCGGCCGTGCGTGCGAGCCCCAGCTGCCCCCGAGCGGTGTGACCTCACTGAGCCTCCGCTTTCTCAGGCACAAAACGAGGAGTGGTTTGTTCCTCAGCTGCACAGTGGGCGCCTGCGACGCCGGTCACCGGCCAATGCAGCGACAAGCAAAACAGACGCGGTCGGTCCCTCTCCGAGATACGTGCATCATACGAGTCACCCAAGTCAGTGCAGAGTCGCAGTCCGAGTGATTCTGGGTTTCTACAGAACCACTGGCCCACTTTGCTTGAATAATTCGACGATGGGGTGGGGAGAGGAGTGGAGACAGAGACTGCTCTAGATGACAAGGGTCTCCTGAGGCAGAACTGCCAGACGCTGCTCACGAGGAGACCCTGCGTGTGTCCGATTCCGTTGTGCCGACTATGCAAATGGGCTGGGAATCAGCACAAAGTCCTAAACTCCTGTCTGTGTGTTCGGTGTCCTGATGGTCGCATGAGGAAGTGTCCTCATGGGGGGACCCAGGGCTGGCTCAGTTGGTAGAGTGTCTGACTCTTGGTTTCAGCTCAGCTCCTGATCTCAGGGTCTTGAGATCTAGCCCAGCGTCAGGCTCCACGCTCAGCAGGGAATCTGCTTGAGATTCTGTTGTTCCCTCTGCCCCTCCCCCTGTTCTCTCTCTCTGTCTCTAAAATAAATAAATAAAGCTTAAAAAAAAAATGTCCTCTTGAGGACTATGGCATCTATAAGTGAGTTATCATGGTCATTTTCTGTTTTAGAGAAGGAGAGTCTGCGGGGAAGAGGGTGGGGAGGGAGACAGGATCTCAAGCAGCCTCTACACCCAGCTGCTTGACCATTAACCATTTAAAGTGACTAAATTGGTGGCATTTAGAACATTTACGGTGTCGTGCGAGCACTGCCTTTGGTGATAAGACACTGTTATCTCCCCAAAGAGAAGCCCATCCATACCCATTTCTGCAGGCCCTCCCCATGCCTCCCAACCCCTAGTCCCCGGTAACCATTGCGCTACTTTTTGTCTCTGTGGGCTTGCCTATTCTCGACATTTCATTTAAATGGAATCAGACCGTCTGTGACATTTTCTGACTAGCTTCTGGCTCTTAGCCTCATGTTTTCAAGGTTCATGTATGGATCAGATCTCCGTCCTTTTTATAGCTGAATACTGTTCCGTCAACAAGATGGACCACGGTCTTTTTTTTTTTTTTTTTAAGATTTAATTTATTTATTTGAGAGAGAGAGAAAGAGCATAAGAGGGGAGAAGGTCACAGGAAGAAGCAGACTCCCCGCAGAGCTGGGAGCCCGATGCAGGATGCGATCCTGGGACTCCAGGATCGGGACCTGAGCCAAAGGCAGTTGCTTAACCAACTGAGCCACCCAGCCTTCCGATAGACCATGTTCTATTTATTCATTCACCGGTTGGTGGACAGTTGGGTTGTTTCCACCCTGGACTATGATGAAGACAGCCACTGTGAACATACACATTTTTGTTTGAATGCCTGTTTTTAGTTCTTTTGGGCTGAGAGCTGGGAGTGGAATTGCTGAGTCATATGGTAATCCTCTGTTTAATGTTTCATAGGTAGGGGTGACATACGTCTGCAATTCGCGTTGAGATGATTCAGAAAATGAACAGATACACACATGTATATATAGAGAAAATATCGTAAAATGTTGAAAGTTGAATAAATGGATGCATGAGTGTCCTTTGGATTATTGTTGCAACTTTACTGTAGATTTAAAAGTTTTGGGGGCACCTGGGTGGTTCAGTCATTAAGCGTCTGCCTTCAACTCAGGTCATGATCCCGGGATTGAACTCCTCATCAGGCTCCCTGCTTGGCGGGAAGTCCGCTTCTCCTTCTCCCCCTCATCCTACTTGTGTTCCCTCTCAAGCTATGTTTCTGTCTGTCAAATAAATAAATCTTAAAAAAAAAAGAAAGAAATGACATTTCCCCCTTCTAAGCAGCACGCGATTTGTGGGTCACCCTTTGGCACCCTGGAAAGGTCTGTTGCCTCATCGACCATTCTCCTAGTAGTTTCCTCATCAACTGAGGATTGTTGCCTGAACTGGTTATTTCATGGGTGCAAAATGGCGAGTTCACTGATCTTAGCACTGCTTCTCCATTTACCAGTTGGAAACCCATAAAGAAGAGCTCTCCCTCATCAGCTTGAGCAGATTACCCTGAAATATGGTTCTTGCAGGAAAGACAAGGACAAGGATGAGCTATTTCCTTTAATTACCTATGTTCAGGAATGATACCGCTGCTCTGCACACCTTTAATATACGGTGGCAAATGGAGGTGTCTTGTTTTTTTTTTTTTATTTCTTTTTTGTGAATGTCACTGTAAATCATGGACTTTCATGTATTCCATGTGCTCTATTTATTTTGTCACTTATGTGGTCTCATCTTTGGCCTGGGAGCTGGTTTCTGAGCTCCCCTCACTTGACCCTCTGTCTTAGAAAGCTGTCTTGGTTCCTTATGACAAGACATTCCCGGCTCAGCTTCGACATCCCCTTCCTTCAGACCTGATTCCGTTGCTTCTCTACAGAGCCTTGGTTCCCGTTAGAGGGAAGTACTGTTTAGAGACCAGCATGTGGGCACTGGCAGGAACTCTAAACTGTGCCCAACGTGGGGTTCAACCTCACGATCCCGAGACCCAGTGTTGTGTGCTCTACCCACTGAGCCAGCCAGCTGCCCCTGGATTTAAAAATTCATGAGTGTCCCACCCACCCCCCCACCAAAGAAACAATTTCATGAGTTCTACTGTGAAAATCAATCTAGCAAAAGAACTTATACATGGGTGTTCAGAGCAACATTACTCATAACAGCCAAAGAGTAGAAGGAGCCCCAAAGTCCATCAACAGATCGGTGGATAAACAAATTGTGGTCTTTCCATCCAATGGAACATGCAACCATAGGAAGAAATGAAGCTTTGATCCGCTCTGCCACCTGGGTGTGACCATTGCAGACGTGATGCTGAGTGAGAGACGCCAGGCGCCGAGCGCCATAGATGGTGTGATTCCATTTGTATGAAATGTCCGGAACGGGCGCATCCATAGACAAGAGCTGCATTAGTGGGTGCCTGCCCCCGGGGGTTCGGAGCTCAGTTTGCAGCTTTGTCCTTTTCCCTTTCCTTGACCCCCCTCACTGTTTAATCTCATTACACTCTAACTTTGCTGCAGGTCCTTTTCTGGAGTGAAGCAGGGTGTGAATTGGGAGGCTAAACACTCTTCTCTTCCCTCTGGCTGTTTGCAGCTGGTCCACAGTGATTTGAATGGCTTGAAGAAAGACATGGATGAGATCTGGAAAGTACTCAGGAAGCTGCTGATTGAAGGCCTCCGATTTGACCCCGATAGTGCTGCTGGCTTTAGGAAGTGAGCGCCTCCTGGGTGGGGGTGCAGCTCCCAGGGGCGGGGAGACCCTCTCTCCAGTGGGGAAACCAGAGGGGCATCCCAGTGGACTCTGGGAGGAAGGATTCCAGACCTGGAGACCCAGGGAGAAGGGGTGAGGCTTCCCAGCTTGGGAGAGTGGGTGAAGATGGGATGGGGCTGGGGGCCCTAGGGGCTCTGGCCTTGGCTGTCCAGGGCTGCAGAGACACATCTGCCCCAAAGCCCTCTTGCCACAAAATGAAACCAAAGCTCACGGAGGGGAGGGGCCATGCAAGGCCTCACAGGGAGCCTGGGGATCTGGACTAGAGCCCTGTTGCCATGTCCCCCACCCCATCCAGATAGAATCCCAGGCAGGGGGACTCAGTGTTGGGAAGGAAAGGGGCCCCTGTCCTCAGATGACCCCTCATCTCTCCAGATATCCCCTGTGAAGGGTAGCTTTCCAGAAGGCCCCTGGTTTTACAGCTTTCCATGGTGTCTGAGGCAGGAACATAAACTACACCCATTGTGCCCCGACCTGTGTCCCTGGAGGCCTCAGGATATAGGGACCAGCAGGGGGCAGCAGAGCGGACTTGAGTGCAGCCCCTGATGGCTGGCTGTGTTCCAGGAAACTGTTCGAGCGGGTGAAATGCATCTCCTGCGACCGGCCTGTGGAGCTGATGACGAGCCCGTAAGTACCGCCGCCAGGGGGCGCCCGCGCCCACGCTCTCTGGTCGGGTCCCCCACCTACGCTCGCGCGCAGGCTCTAGGTCTATCATTTGTCTCAGGCGCCCGTATCCGTCATTCTGTACACTTCATTTGCTCCCCGTCCCGGGCAGGGGCACTGGCATCCCCTCCTTCTCCAGCCCTGCCTGGCAAAGCTGAACTCTGTGGGACTTCCTTGCAGGGAGTATTTGAGTCTAATGCTTTTTATTTAACTGAAATTCGCAGACACACACCATTTCAAAGTGAACAGTTCAGGGTCGTTTGGTGCACATTCGCGATGATCTGTAAGGATCACCTCTAATTCCAAAGCATTTTTATCTCTCTAAAAGGAAACCCCAGACTCATTAGCAGTGCCCCCCCCATTACCTCCTCCCCTCAGCCCCTGACGACCACTAGCTTTCTGTTCCTGTGGATTTGCCTGTTGTGGACGCGCCACATGAATGAAGTCATGCAACGTGTGACCCGGTTCTGGCCTCTCTGAGCATGGTGTTCTCAAGTTTCATCCGCCCTGTGGCAGGTGTCAGGCCTCGTTCCATTTTTACGGCTGAATCATATCACATTATATGAGCCGCTCACATTTTGTTTATCCACTTACGCACTGATGGACGTTTAGGGGGATTCATCTTTGGCTGTGATCAGTGCGCGGTGAACAAGCATGTATGTAGAGTGGCTCGAACACCTGCTTTCGGTTATTTTGGGTATTAACTGGAGGTGGTGGAAGTGCTGGTCATAGGGTCCCTCAACGGTTAACTCTTTGAGGAACCACCGAGCAACACTCTCATAGGGTCTAGGAACTCAACTCTTGGAGCGCCCACGCCAACCTGGCCCCTGAGGCCCACAAAGCTCCCTGCCTACCCTACACCAGCCCATGCTCGTGGAGGGGCTTTGAGCCTATATCCAGCTTTTTTGGTTAAAGCCACATTTTAGTTGTGGCTTTATTTATAATACTTTAAAAAGAAGAAAAGGAAATAATGTGAAGCAGTGAATGAGTTACCTACATTCACATCAGCTGATATAAGTCATGATGTAGAAAGAGGTATAATGGAAGCTTCTGAGCTGTGGAAATGGTTATAGCTACACTATCGAACGCAGCAGCCACTGGCCACGTGAGGCTAAATGTGGCTGAAAAGAGAATTTTAAATCTTATTTAAATGTATTTAAATTTAACTATAAATTTAAATAGCCACCGGTGTCCAGTGGTTGTCATATTGGATGGCACAGTCCTGGAAGAATTATTTAGTGGCTTGGAAAAATGTTCACAATAACTTAAATGAGAAAATCAAGTAGTTTGTGTGTTATGATCCTATTTTTGTTTTGTTTTTTAGTAAGGTTTACTGAGCGACAGCAAAGTGATAAGTACAAAGCTCCCAAGGAGGGAGGGGACCTGAAGGGGGTTACCCATGATCCTATTATTGTTAAAAAAAAAAAAAACAAAAACACCAGAAACAGAAAATTACGGGACGGACTCATGCCAAAATATTTGTCATGTAGATACAGAACTTTCTGTGTTTATTTGTGCTTCTCTGTCCTTTCTGAAATGCTGACAATATGTATTACTTTGACATTTTATTGTAGCCTAAATAATACTGGGAAGTATGTAAATGTTTATGGTGCAACCTGATGTTTTCTGCACATGTGCACACCTTTATAACTCCTCTCAGATCAGCATGTGCAACAAGTTTCTGCTATTCAGAGAGCTGATATTTTCTCTCTCTCTCTCTCTCTCTTTGCGACGGTAAAATACACATAACACAAATCAACCATTTTAAAGTGGGCAGGTCAGAGCCATTTAGTGCATTGACAATATTGTGCACCCCCCCCTCTTCCAGGGCCAGAGCATTTTCACCAGCTTTCCAGAAGGAAACCCCAGCCCCATTTGTGGCCATCCACTCCTCATCCCCTCCCCCAGCCCCTGGCAACCTCCGATCTGCGTTCTGTTTCTAGGATTCGCCTGCTCTAGCTTTTAGTTTTATAATCAGAGCAGTTGTTCTTTATGATGGTCGAAGATTATTGGGACCCCTCAGAGCCCTGAGCACAGCGGGGATGTGGCTGTCTCCAGAAAGAAGGATGGGGTGAAGGGTGGTGAACTTCCTGGAGGAGGAGGGAGCCTGGGGCTATCTGCTGGCCACTTACACCTCCCATGGAACTCTTGTCCTCCGACAGGCAACTCATCACCATCCGCAAAGCCCACCTGCTTTCGCGGCTGCGGCCGGCCAGTGCCAATACCTATGAATACCTGCAGCAGCAACAGATGAGGTGAGTGGGCTGGGGCCTTCCCCCAGGGGCCCGCAGGAGCCCGAAGCCCTGCAGAGACACCAGCTGCAGTGCTAGGGCCTTGCCAGTCATCTGCAAGGGAGTCGTTTGGGGAGGTGGCTGGGGCAGCAGGTGGCCCGGGAGAGGACCTTGGCAGAGAGGAATGGGCAGGTTTATTGGTCATCTGTTGGGGAAGGATTCTCCTTTAAATCTCACCAGTCCTGTGAGCTAGGCTGGATGTGCTGCCTCCCCCCCGGAGGAAGTAAGTGAGGGCCCTGGCCTCACTCACTGTGCTGAGAGCGCTGACCTCGGCCTACCCTTCAGCTTCCCTCTCTCATCACCACATTTCTTAGTTGAAGGAACTGAGGTTTCGAGAACTTCAGCCCCTGCCCGAGGTCACAGCCAGTAAGTGGCAGAGCTGGTGCGCAGACCTGCAGTTTCCCACCCTACCTGGTGGGTTCCCTGGGGCCCGGCCCCACCCTCTGCCTCCCCTCCCACCCTCTGTGGCTGCTTTGTGCACCCTGGCCTGAGCTACTTCCGGCCAGGTGGGGGATGACAGCTGACCAGCTGCATGAAGGGGAGAGCCCTGGGGGCCTGGGCTGGCACCCCCAGCTTCCCAGGCCTGACTCCTCCTTGAGATCACAGGTTAAAAGCCTTCTGTTGGTGGGCCAGACAGGGCCGTCGGGTGGCTGGGTCTGGGGGAGCGTAGGCCGGTGTTTCCCCTCTGCCCCGACTACGGTGTCTGTATCCACCCACCAGCCTGAAGTGCCCCCAAACTCAAGCTGGAGGGAATTGCAGTCTTGCCACTGGGGGGGCCCCTGGGCGGTCCTGCCGCTGCCACTGCCATGGGGCAGAGGGCTCCCCCAGCGGCTGCTGCCCTACCTGCCTACACCAGGGAACACCGGCGGCTACAGCAGCTCCGGGACCTCGGAGACCAGGACAGGACTCTGGATTCGCTGGGGTCCCTGAAAGACTGGGGCGATGGCCCCGGCAATGCTGCCAACCTCAGGTTCAACTCCTATGACTTGTCAACGCTCTACCCCTACGGGGACCCCGAAGTGTGGGACTATGACACGGTGAGTGTGGCAGACACCCTGGGCGTGGGCGGCCCCGGGGGGGCCGTGCTGTGTCTGCCGAGCCCCTCTATGTACTAGAGAGGCGGGAGGACACTCCCTGACATGGGGCCCGGGCCATCTAACAGGCCGAGGTGGACATTCTGGGAGTCGACGGTATCCTGTACAAGGGCCGGATGAGCGGCCAGGATGGGGCACGGCCTTTGACCAGCATTGAGAAGGAGCTCGCAGGTGACAGGAGGCGGGACTTCCTGGGAGCCCGTATCCTGGATGTCCTGGCTTTGCTGGGAATATGAGGGGGTGCGGGCAGCGCTCAGAGCTGGCCCTATCCCGAACTGGGGGTTCCTCACACAGCCACTTGCAGAAATGGAGTTCTTTTTTTTTTTTTTTTAATATTTTATTTATTTGACAGAGAGAAACACAGCCAGAGAGGGAACACAAGCAGGGGGAGTGAGAGAGGGAGAAGCAGGCTTCCCGCTGAGCAGGGAGCCCGATGTGGGACTCGATCCTGGGTCTCCAGGATCATGACCTGAGCCGAAGGCAGTCACTTAACCAACTGAGCCACCCAGGCGCCCCCAGAAATGGGGTTCTACTGTATGCCAGGCAGCGTACTAGGCACTGGGGAAGCAGTATGGAACAACGAAAGACGGGCTGTTACCCCAGGGTTTCCACACGAGGGAGGAGGAGACTGTAAGTAAATAACATGAGGGTGAGGACCCATTGTCTTCAACAGCAGTGAACAGCTGACCTGAGAGGAGGAGCCTGGAAACAAAGGATGCTGGCCTAGGGAGGGGAGCCAGATAGCCTCACGAAGGAGGGATGCTGGGCTGGGAATGGGAGACTTGTGAGAAGGACATCAGTCCAAGGAGAGGCCTCTGAGGAGGAAATAGGGGTTAGCTGGATCAAGGGAACAGTTAGAAAGAGAGCAGTCCCAGTGGAGGGCATAGTAGGTGCAAAGGTCCTGTGGTGGCTGGAAGCCAGGCACAGCTGGAACTCAGGAAGGTGAGTCTACCTGTGGTGGAGCTCAGGAAGGGGTTGGAATGATGAAGAGATGTGGACAGACCCTGGAGGCCTGTGTCTTACTGTCCCAGGTAGCTGAGGTTTGCGTTAGTGGGGGACACATGGAATCAGTCATTCTGATGGCTGCAGCATCAAGGCCCCTGTCCAGCTGGCTCCAACCGGGGACCCCAATCCTTGGCTCCAGCAGTGGGCTGGCTCTAGGGGAGACTCTGTTTTCTCCCCCATTTCCACCTGCCAGGGGCCTCTCGCGTTCCTTGTCTCACCGCCCCTTCCTCCAGCTCAAGGTGTGTTGTTCTGTCCTCACCTCCCCTTCTCTGACTCTGATTCTCCATCCTTCCTATTCAGAGCCTTGCCGTTACACTGGCCACGTGGATAATTCAGGATCCTAGGTTTTAGGGGTTAGGGCAGGGACATCTCAGGGGCATTTTCCTCTGAGTCCAGGCTCCTTGGCCAGTCTGGTGTGTGTGTGGGGGGGGGGGGGGGGCGTGTCCCCTGTCTGCCCCTCCCTCCAGCATCTCAGAACTGTTTGTCAGTCTGCCAGTGAGCCCGGCTATCTCCCACCTCGGGGCTCCCCGCTGTTGTGTGCCTGCCTCGAAGCCCTGGGGGAACCTTTCTCATCTGCCAGAGCTTAGGGTCCCCTTCTGTTGAGAGGCTCCTGGTTCCTTGGCTTCTGGCTTCTGCAAAGGGGGAAAAGCCTCAGAGGAGGGCCTGGGAGGAGCAGGTGTCGGGTCAGGTGGTGAATTCGGGTTCTGGCCTATAGAGTCCAAGGCATCGGTGGGACCTCAAGAGAATGTTGGGTCAGAGCCAGGTTTCCAAGCCTCACTGGGTCTCAATTTTGAACCTGTGCTCCGGGCCCACATCCCTCACCTGGAGGGGAAGCAGTGAGACACTCTCAGACGTGTGGAAGGATCCAGGTGCCAACTGGTGATCAGAGTGGGGGCCAGGGAGTACCCCTCAACTGGGCATTTGTTCTTACCCAGAACCCACGAAGCACACTGGAGTTAGTTCAGGCCCAAGAAATAGTTGATGGAGACCTTGAGACAAGAATGCAAGAGGTTTGGGGTTGGGGGGTAACACAGAGTGGGGAGGAAAGGGAGGGAGCAAGCAGGGGCCCTCGGACAGTAAGCAGACCTGTTAAGGTCCGGGCCAGCCTGGTGGGGAGCTTCTGAACCCTCCCCAGCCCTTGGCCAGGCCCTGTGCCCCCCTCGCTGGCCAGAGCGGCTAACAGCCACCTGAACCATGAGTCCTTCCTTAGAAGAGAGATCCACATCGCCCACCCTGCAGCTGCAAGGCCCTGGTCTCTCAGCTGGTCATTCCCAAGCCCTTACCGGTGTCGTGTGTACTTTAGGTAGCACTGGGGAGACCCGACGAGGACAAAATGAAGTGGTTGCCCCCTTAGAGTTTTTACCCCACGAGGGACCATAAGATATAAATAAAGAAATAATTCAGTGAGTAAGATGAAACATGGGAGTGAGGGAGAGGATGACCATGAGGAGGTCCCTGGGGAGGGAAAGGATAAGAAAGGATTACATCCCAAGTGGGAGTTGTCAGGGCACCCAGGGAAGGGCATGGTCTCTGGGCAGGAGGAACCATCCTGTATCCTGCACAGGAAGGAGTTCGGTGCCCCCGTAGCTTGTCCTGGGGGGGCCAGGCCTGGGCCCTGCCCTGCGTCTCACGAACTCCCCAACCCCCACCAGTCATGGATTCTAAGCTGAACCCGGAGAAGGGGATGCCTTGAGTTCAAAAGTGAAGGATGGAGTCAGACCCGAGGCCAGATTTGTGCAGTCCCCAGTCTGTGAAGGGTCCAGAGCAGGCATGGTGTGGAGACAGGGCAGATTCCTGGCTGTCAGGGGTCAGGGGAGGTGGGACGGAGAGTGAGTGCTTTGTGGGCACAGGGTTTTCCCGGGGGGGGGGGCATGGAATGTTCTGGTATCAGGTAGAGGTGGTGTATGCCCACTGCTGTGGACAACCTTAATGTAGCTGAACTGTTTTAAATGGTTGATTTTGTGGGGCGCCTCGCTGGTTCAGTTGGTGGAGTGTGTGACTCTATCTCCGGTTGTGAGTTTGAGCCCCATGTTGACCATAGAGATTACTCAAAAAAATTTTTTTTAAGTAAATGGTGGGGTGCCTGGGTGGTTCATTCTGCCCTCAGCTGGGGTCATGATCCTGGGGTCTTAGGATTGAACCTCGCATGAGGCTCCTTGCTCAGCGGGGAGCTTCCTTCTCCCTCTCCCTCTGCTGCTCCCCCTGCTTGTGCTCTCTGTCTGTCAAAGTAATAAATCTTTTTTTTTTAAACAGAATTCTTTTTTTTAAGATTTTATTTATTTATTTGACAGAGAGAGATCACAAATAGGCAGAGAGAGGAGGAAGCAGGCTCCTTGCTGAGCAGAGAGCCCGATGCGGGCCTCGATCCCAGGACCCTGAGATCATGACCTGAGCCAAAGGCAGAGGCTTTAACCCACTGAGCCACCCAGGCACTTCAAATCAATAAATCTTAAAAATAAAAAATGGTTAATTTTGTGTTATGTAAATTTTACTTAAAAAAAAATGCATACACGATGAGGGATGGGAAGGAAGGTGGGGGCAGGGGCACAGTAGTGGTCTGGGCCCAGTGGGAATATCTGTGCCTTGAGAAACTCTAGACTCAGGAAGGTGGGAGAAGGAGGCTTCTGCAGGGGCTGAGTGACAGGTCTGGGGAACAGTGAAAGGGCCTTTGCAGGACAGGGCAGGGCCTCTGGGAGGGGGGCAGAACTCTGCAAGAGCCCTCACCAGGTCCCGTCTTTTCCCCTTTCTTTTCCACGAAGCTGTGAAGATTCCGCACCCCCCAACTCGTAACCTATATGATCGTGAACGCTCGAGCACCGTTTATGGGCCCATCTACCCCCGTATGTACCTGCCCTCCTAACTCCTCGGCCCAGCTGGGATTCTGGTGGGGTCTCTGGTGCCCCCAGCTTGAGCCTAGGGCTCCACTGCCCCCCATCATGTGTCTCTCATCTGCTCTATTAGGGCCCAAGAAGGCTCCTGAGTGATCCCCACCCAACACCCCGGTCCCTGGCCGTGGCCTCCAGCCATCCTGGGCTCCTAATTTACTCTTAGGCAGGGTTTCCTGGCCCCCGTGCCTATCCCAGGGGCCGAGGCCCAGTCTCTGTCCGCAGGTGTCTAGCTAGCTGCAGCGGTGGGATAAGAAGCCCATTCATTCTCCGGGGCCTGTCTGCCTGGGGCTCCACGAGCCAGGCTGCGGGGACTCCTCGGATTCCTCTTGCCATTCATCAGGTGGTGCGGATGCTGCACAGCGTCCCAGGTGCTTTCTCCCTTGTTAGCCTACGCAACCCTCAGGCCAGCTAGCAGGCGGACAGTATGGAGCTGGGGCACAGCACCCCTCACCTCCGCCCAATCCTGGACTCTAGGTCTATGTCCAGTTCAGCACCCACTTCTGGTGTCATTTACCTGGGGTCACCCCCCAGGGAAGTTTAGGAAGATTGGGTGAGCCATGGGAAACCACTTCCAGCCGGGTTTCTTGGCTCCCCAGTGGGCTTAACCCCAGCCCGCCAGTCTCCTCTGGGGCAGGTTCCTGGGACACATCACTGACTTTCCCTCCCCTCCCAGCCCTGCACGCCCACGCCAGCACGCGTTCCGCTGCCTCCGGCCCCCCGCCTACAGTGCTAGCTCAGCCTCCATCGCTACCGCCCCTGCCACCGCTCCCACAACTGACGGCACCCCTGAGGGACACCCAGCAGGCCCCAGGGACCAGCCGGCACCTAAGGCCTCTGCGCTTCGAGTCCCAAGCCAGCTCACAGCCCTCCGAGGAGCCCACCAATCCGTGAGCCCTGCGTCCCACACCCCTGCAGCCCCTCCTGTCCCCCTGCCTGCAGAGACTGGGCCCTGAGCCTGGCCCGAGGAGGGTGCAGGGCCCTGATGGGGGCGGGCTCTATAAGGGGCTCATTTTGACCTAGCAGGTATTTTAACTCTATGCATATAAATACACACAACACAATCCTTCTTATCCTACCCTTCCCGGAGCACATAGCTTTCTAGACTGAATTTTCTAATAAGCCACTGTAATTCCTTGACCAAATTTCAATACAACAGCTAAAGGGCTTTTAAAAACAATCACGTTCCTTTTTATTTTGCTGAAAAGACTCTATCAGAATCAGTTCCATTACAGTCACTGCCCACCAACGTTTCCTGCCTTCCTTCCTCCCTCCCTCCCTTCCCTTTCTTTCCACCTTTTCTTTTTTTAAAGATTTTATTTCTTTATTAGAACAGAGAGAGAGAGCATGCGAGCACAAGCGGGGGGGAGGCAGAAGCAGGGTCCCTGCTGAGCAGGGCGCCCAGTGTGGGGCTCCACCCCAGGACCCTGGCATCATGACCTGGGCTAAAGGCAGATGCTTAATGATTGAGCCACCCAGCCGCCCTCACGGAAATCTTCTTTGGGGGCCATTATTTCTAACAAGACCAATTTTATCACGGGAACAAAATTTTACTGTGTGCATCCTTTTTTTATTTTGTGTTGATTATTCCCACCAGTAATTATGGTAATGATACGGATATTTTTTAAACCTGATTGTTTATATTTACTTTTTTGGCCAATCCATGAGGAACTTGGAGCAGTGGCCCTGGATTATTCCAGGACTGCTCTCTCCCGCTGAGGGCTGGGCTCCTGCACCCCTGCTTGACACCCTTCTGGTTCTCATGCTAACTGCCCGTGCACTTGGAGGCACAAGGAGTGGACGAGGAGCTTGTCATGTCCTCATCTGGCTATTTTATTTATTTATTCTCCTCCGGCCATTTAGTCGGCAGCTGCCACCGTGCCTTGCTGGTTTGATTTCTTCCCATCAGGCGGCTTGTCTCTCCCTCTTCCCTCCCATTCCCTGGCCCTGTCTGATTGTGCCCTCTGTGCTTCTTGGACTTCTGACATATCTACCACATTACACAGTCTAAAAAATTTCCCTCTGCGTGGTTTTGGGCCACGGCTACCCTCAGCCCCCCAACATCCACTAGAGGCCCCTGGGACCTCCAGGTGGGTAAGGGAGTTGGGGGGGGGGCATGAGATGCCCAGGGGTCCCCACGGGGGCATCCAGGGAGCTGGCATGGAGGAGGATCTCCTGGCCTAGCAGTCATCGGAGTCTGGGAACACTGCGTGCCTACCCCCTTCCTAATGGTGTCCTGGCCCTTTCCCTAGCTCCTCATCTGTGACCACTCTCAGACCCTGACTTCTCTTTTCTTTCTCCAAGGACTGTGTCTAAATGAGGCCAAGCTTTTCCTGACCCAGGTGACTTACTCGCTCAAGATGCCTCAGGGGTACTGGCTGGTGCAGCTCTGGGGCCCACCCCACCCCCACATCACAGATGAGTATTTTTGGCAACTTCTTCCTGGAATAAAAATCTTTCACGTTTTTGACTGCTGACAAGGGTGACTGGCCTGGCGTCCTCTTGTCTGCCCCGTGTTGTTGAGGGGACCTGCTGGTCCCCACTCGGGCCCGCACCCCAGGGTCGGCCTCCCAGAGCCACCAGCCAGAACGCCTGGGGCTGAGCCCCAGGAGAGCATCAACAGCAAACCTTGCCCCCACTCCGTCTCCCACCATGGCAAGTTGTCGCCAGGTGCCTTAGCCCTGGGTTGTGAGGGCAGCGGTGGTGGCATGACTTGCCCAGGTTTGCTCAGGGGGGCCTCGACTCTCAGCACCTTGCCAAGAGCTGTCCTCCTCAGGTCCTGTCCACGGGTATGAGGGCCCCAACTTCCATCATCTCCCACAGCAGGAAGGGGGGTGCGGCCTGGGCTCAGGAAAAGCATCTCATGCTTGTCCCCGGCAGCCCTGACCCTCAGGGACCCACACACACCCAGGCTTGATTCTCAGACCCACCTCTCCATCCCCACTAGCCCCTCAAAGTTGCCTTCCCAGCCATTTTTCAGTTTTACAAACGGAATCCAACCAGTTGAGTCGGTTCCTGCAGCCCGGGCATCGAGGAGTGAGGCCCAGGTAAGTCACTGTGTGATCCCTTGCATTCCAACAGGCTCCTCCGTGTTTTGGGAGGTGGGGATACCCACCTGCCTCCAGCCAGGAGCAGTGTCAGAAGACAACAGTCCTGTCCCCCAGAGAGGTTGTGGGGGAACAAGCCGGCCTTTGACCTGGTCCCGATGGGAGCCCCAGGCCGAATCCTTGCCCCTCCAGATCCCAGCCCCAGAGGGTGGAGCCTGCAGGAAACTCAGAGGGAGGGGCCGCCCTGACCCCCACAGGTGCCTCAGGAGGGTAGCGCACGTCATCCCAGCAGGGAAAGGTGCTTGGGGAACAGGCGGAACCAGAGTGGGAATTTCAGAAGGCCCAGGGTGCAGCCTCCTCCTCTCCCAGGGGGACCTGGCTCCGTGTCGCAGCGGCAGTACTGTGCAGGGGGTAAGGTGACCGACTGTCCCAGTGGGCCTGGCTCATGGCTTCACCAGGATCTCCAGGAAACCACCCGACCAGTATGTGCAGCTGGTTTTCCCCAGGAGAGGCAGCCTTGGAAGGCAGAATGGAACTCCGCCAGCAGGCTCCCGGCACGTTGGGCTGCGCCCATGACACCTCGGCCATCCTAGAACCGGTTCTGAGAGGACCCAGCGCTCCCACCCCTAAAAGAGCGGAGTTATTCTAAAGTGCATCTGAAACACATCAACTACCCAAACAGAAGCCGTGGCTAAGCAACCGGAGAGCCTTCCGAGTGTAGGAATCAGAAATAGCTTTGCCTCAGAAGCTCGCCTTTGTGCAGTCCAGGCAGCCTCCCCAACACGGACCCGGGGAATTAACCAGACTCAAAGCTTGCATCTGTCCTCAGAGGAGTCCCGCTATCAAAGCCCCTCAGAGACTTCCAGAGCCATGGCGGCTCCGCCCACTGCCGGGTTTGGGGGCCAGCCTTGGGGACAGGGTGATTTTCTGTTGCCAGCCACAATGCGTTCCCAGAGAGCCCTGGAAAGACCCTGGGGACCCTCAGCAGCCCTGGGAGTGTCCACTTCATCCGAGAGAATCTTGGAGAACAAGTCCTTCTCTTTTGAAAGCAGTCTGGAGAAGGAGCCGGGCCTGCCCACAGAAAGTGTCTTAGTCTCCATTCATCTACCAGGTGCCTCCCTCTGCCCCACAGAGCTAGCCTTTTACTCGGAAAGCTCTTCCTGGTGAAAAACAAGGTCCCCTCCAGATTGCAACCAACTTGGAGACGGGAATCGGACACACATGTCTGCAGCCAGTGCGGTGGGCTGGCTGACTGGGGGCGGGCTGGCTGTGTCCCCTCTGGGAGGCTCCACTTCAGCCAGCTGCGGTCTTGCAGGAACCTGGGCCAGCTGTTACAAATGTCCAAGGTGAGCCAGAAGGGAGACTTCTCGAGCAAACTCTGCTGGTTCGAAAATGCTGGAAGGCCATTCAGAAACACGTGGCATGTCACGCAGACCGAGCAGCCCATGAGGGTACTGGTCGCAAACCCCGAAGTTAGCATGCCTAGTGTCTCAACGGCGGACAGGAAGGTCACACCCACTGCCTGCCACCTGGGGAAGCCGGACCTTCACCCCACGCGCTGCGACGTCCACCTCCAGAAAGGAGACAGAGCTCATAGCATCCTTACAAGCAATGTCATGGACGCAAATGGTGTTTAGAGCAGAACTTTGGAAACGGGCATTTGAGCTCAAGTCTGGCAGCTAGGAAGGGGGTGTCCATGCCCAGCGAGGGTGGGTTTTGAGGGAACAAGTCCAGTTTCCCGTGTGTGCTGCGGGGCCAGCTCCCGGGAGGTGCTGGGACGGACAGTTGAGGATGGCTGTGTCTGTTCCCTTCCGTTTGTGGAATAGCACCTTTGCCTTCAGCCGGTTTACACTTGAACTTGTCATAGATAGTTACTGACTCCTTCAGTTTTGCTTCTGAGCTTTCCGCTGAAGGTCCCCAGCCCTGGCTCTGCCTCAAGTTTGGCTGGGCCGCTTTTGTAGCCTTTCCCTTGACCGTGAGATGCTTAGACCAGGGCTCCCAGCACACTCAGCAGGACCTCTGCCATTTTCTGGGAAGTTCAGGGAGGCCCCAGCCCCAGCTCCGGTTCCAGTGCCCACCTTGGTTGTTGGTTGGGCACTGAGGAAAAATCAGACTCCTTGGCCCTCTTCCAGAGCAGTTCCTTCAAGCACCCAGGGGACCAGGTTTGGGGTCATGAGTCTGGTGGCTCCTGGTCACTGGGAGGCACGTGTACCCAGCCCCTGCCTCACACCCACCTGGGAGCTCCAGAACAGCTTTGACATACAGTTGGTATTCTCTAAAGGTCACCCTTTCAAGGTGTAGGATTAAGCGGTTTTTATTCGAAAGTTGCTCAACCAATATCTGGCAAAACGTTGAAAATAATACAGTCACGGCTTCTCCCTGGGGACTCTGATGCTGTGGAATCGATCTCGGCGTCTCTTCTTATGGGGCTCCTGGTGACTCTCTGTGTAGCTAACTACTTCCAGCTGTCACAACCGAGGGATGCTGTGGGCATCTAGTGGGTGGGGGCCAGGATGTTGGCCAATATCCCACAGAGCATGGGACACCCCACAGCAGACTAACCCCGCTCCAAATGTCCACAGTGCCCAGGCTGGAGACCCAGAACCTCCAGAAACCTCAAGTCTTTCCAGCCTATGAGCACCTGAGGCCTCCAGGCCAGCCCACGGTGGCCCCCCCAGAGAAGCGCAGCCTCCGACAGGCGGCACTCAATACAGGTGTTGTGCAGGGACGCCTTTCAACGTAGAGCTCGAGGTCCTGCATCCCTAACACAGCTCTGAGCAGCAAGACTGTGGCTCACTTGCAGGTGCCCGCCACTGGCCTGCCCGGGGGGAGCCTGACCTCCAGGAGCGCGAATTCTTGAGCACTGTCCTGCATCTTTGGCATGCACACGCCATTCCAGCCGTCTGCTCGCTGGGACAGCCTGGGAAGATGCAGCCTACGGAGCCAAGAACCCAGCACATACTTGCCTTGGTGTCTCTCCTGCCACTCGAGGGAAGTGGTGTGCCAGTGATCTGAGCATTTTCTCTCATCAGAAGGCTGTGGTGAAAGCTCAGGAGGCTCAAGACACCGCCTGCCCCCCCCCCAAGAACCCCTCACAGAGCTGTGCTCCCCCTCTTGATGTCCTTCGTGGGGAAGGCCAGCGAAGCAGCTGGGTGAGGACATGATTCCAGGGCAGAAGGAACAGCTGGAGCGGGGCCTGGTGCTCGGTCTTTGATAACAGCCAGAGAGGAGTCAAACCCCGGGCCTGTCCAGGGTCCAGCAGGGTAGACAGGCTGGGGAAGCAAGGCAGTGGCTTGGGGAACCCCCGACACAGGAGCACCCTCCTCAGGAGGGCAGGACTGCCACTGGGGAGTGCAGAGACGTCCATCCAGCAGGAGACCTTCTGAAATAGAAGAAACTCTCCAACCCAGGTGTCAGCTGCAGAAGACCAAGGTGTCGGCGGACTATCCTAAGTTAAGAGAGTGAGGGCTGCCTGCACTGAAGGCTGGGCAGAGACCTTGGTCTCCCTTCTTCCCTAAAGCCCAGCCTCTCATGAAGGTTGCAAGACTGAGGCTGCCCCAGGAAGCCCCTTCCCCAGCAAGGGCCGCCGGGTCGGCGGTAGTGTGCCAACTGGAGCATCGGGCTTCTCCCTGGGGTGAGAGCGGCCTGGGACCCTTCCTGTGTATTGCTCTTAGGCGGCCAGTCTCCTTAGTGACCAAAGGTTTGAGCAGTAGGTTGGACTCTGCCCTGGGCTCACCCTGCCCCTGCCAGAGCCCCCACTGGCTCTGCACACCTGCCCCCGACCCGGCATGCTTGTTGGAGGGTGGGCTTGCAGAGTCCGGCCTGCAGCCAGCCACTGGGACCCTAAGACACACAGAGGTCCTACGTGAAAGCTAAGCAGACCAGAAGGCAGTTGTTAGCCCTGGAGGTCAGGATGAGTCCAGCCAGATGGGGGATAAGGATGAGCAGGAAGCAGGGATTCTGGGAACTTCACGGGAAGAGCCCTGGATGGGCCAGAAGGTTCGAAAGCCATGTTGTGGCTGAACAAGAGGGCAGTGGACAGGAGCCGCGTGGAGCCAGGCGGGACTGGGGGATGCCCTGTGCTCCGGGCTCTGTCAGTGCCCTGCCTCTCCACGTGGAGCCAGCCAGCAGCGAAGCTCAGGATGCAGGCAAGACCACAGAGCCTGGTGGTGGCTTGAACTCTTTCTTTTGTTAAAAGGGGGAAGGGGGAGGGTGTGAGGTACCCCCGGGCTCTGGGGGAGGCATGCAGGCAACCCCAGTAGGCAGGCACCGGGGAATGGGTGGGAAGAGTCCTGGAGTTTCCCACAATTCTTTTCTCTGCAGGGATCAGCAAGGCTGGCTGAGCAGGGGGAGGGAGAGAGGGGCAAGGCCCTGGGGAGACGGGTGGCGGGCAAAGGGCTGGGGGCTCACTCTAACATGCAAAGTCCACTGCCCCATAAACTAGGCTGCTTGTGGAAGAGCGACAGACATATAAATACAGACACAGCTAAACGCGCACATGCGGAGAAGGCTCTGCGTTCCCGAGGGCGGGGACCTAGCCTGCTGGCCCCTGAGGAGCTCCGAGGCAGGGGCCGGCCAGGTCTCCGCTGCTGTGGCGAGTCTCCATAGCCCCCTGGGGTGGGGCAGGGAGAGCAAGTCCTCTGGGGAAGGCTGCTTGTTCTCTGAAGTTCTGTCCACCAGCACCAAGACGACTCTGAACCAGATCCATGCAAAGTGGGGGCCCTGTGCCTGCGCTCCCATGTTTGTGCACGGGCAGCCCGTGTGCTGGCGCCAGGGTCCAGTCTCTCCCCTCCAGGGCTCCGGGGAACAGGGGTGCAGACAGAGGAGGGTGAAGGGGGCCCGCGGAGACATCCTCTCCCCCGCACCACAGGGTCCTGGCCTCCGGGAGGGGGGAGGGGCCTCCCTTATCTCTCCGCCTCCATGGCAGGGTGGGCCCTCGGTTCTGAGGCGGCCTGTTGGGGGGCCAAGGGTGGCCAGTCTGACGCTGGGGAGGGGGGTGCCGGAGTCCACAGGGGCGGCTGCTGCGGCTGGTGGTGCTGTGGGCCCCCTGGGGGCGAGGCCGCAGTCGGCCAGCTCGAGGCTGCGAAGCTGCCGGCGGCGGCGTGGGGGCAGTGTGGCGGGGGGGACGTGGCCGTGGTGGCCATTGGGCTGCCGCTGCCGCCCCCGTGAAAGCTCTCAGAAGCCTTGAGACGGGAAAACATGGTGAGGGCGTCAGGGAAGTTGGGGGGCGTGGCAGGGGTGTTGGCAGGAGTGCACATCTGTTGGGGAAAAGAGAGAGGGTGGGGTGAGCACCCCTTTCCGGGAGGGCCCCTGGCCTCTAGCTGCCTCGTAGGAGGAGACACACACACAGCTGCTGCTGGGAGCTTTTATGCCTCTCCCCGGGCTGCATCTGGGCTCTGCCCCACGGACCACTAGCTCAGGCTCGGGGAGAAAAGGCGTGCGGACATGGGACATGGGCTGGCCTAGCCTGCCACACCCACGGGCAGTCTCCCAGGAGGACCCTCCGCAGAGGAGAACCACTGCAGCCTCTTTGGGGGAGCAAGGCTTCCCTACTCTGACCCAGGAGCACCCCCTACCGCACCCCAGGGGGCTGCGGGGACACTTACCATCTGGTGGTGGTGGTGGCTGTAGGGGATGTTGGTCTCCTGGAAAAAGGCGCTGAGGGCAGTCTGTGGAAAGAAGGCCGAGATTTCATTACCCTCGGGGCCCTTGTTTCCAGAATCTCTGGGGTTCGGTGCAGCCCTGGGCCTGGCTACCCAGTAGAAGGGAGTGGAAGGAGCACACCTGTGACCGCTCAACACCTGCCACCCCCCCCCCCCAAGGAGGTGCCACAGACTCCCCAGGTCTGGAGGGAGGTAAAGACGCTCACAAGACTGCCTGCCTCCAGCAGGCACACAGCTCATGCAGTCACTGTGACCTTGGGAGCGGGGCAGGCGGCACCCTCTCTCGGTCTCACAGGGAAAGGCCTTTGACAGAGTATCTAGCCTGTCACCAACTCCACGGGTGGCAACTCCGTAATGTGAGCCTTGATCTTCCCATCTATGAGCCAGGGGACGGCATAGACGCGCAGAGGGTAAGTCCAGGACCCGCCTGCACGGAGGGCCACCATCTGAGCCTCAGTTTCTCCATCTGCACCACAAGGAGACAGGGTAAGATGGTTTCCAGATTCCCCTCCTTTGCTGCAAAAACCTAGGATCCATGTTCCAGCTGGGAGAGTCAGAATTACCGAGGATGGTCTGGGTTTTGCACTCGTTGCCCACTCACCCAAGCCTCCCTTGGAATGTTCTTAAGGTGAACATTCCAAGGGATATGCAGGA